>CM076570.1:1502227938-1502416264 GCA_034641835.2 Pinus albicaulis | reverse complement strand
ATGTGTTTTCAAAGGAAATGCATTCCTTGAAGGCTCAAAAACATTTAGCCCCCTGTTTTCTTGTCAAAAATTTATAGGGGGGCTAACAGATCCATCTCTGGTATTCCGTCTAAACTCCTCTTGCACCAAATCCGACCACAGTCGTTCCCAATTTGGAAAATTTTCCCTTCCATTGACAGAGTCATCATAACTGTGCCAACTCTTGGGAAGTCCTAGAAGAGCTAGGCTCACCAAATCATCATCCGTGAGAGTTATTCCTATGTTCCCATGCTCACCCAAACATTGGACAAACTTTATTAGATACTTCAGAATGGTGTTGCCATTTTCCATTTTAATTTTCCTGAGCTTGTCTTTCAGTGCCAATTTCCTATGGTCGCTACTGCTCCGAAATAGATCTGTCAAAGCTTTCCACATAGCATATGGTGTCACTTTTCCATGGATACTTGAGACAATGTGGTCTCGTACTACCTCCAGTAGGATCCTCCTTGCCTTTGCAAGCTTCTTTTTCCAGGCATCAAGATTTACAACATCTGTCACAACGGGTTTGGGAATTTCATTATCAATGAATTCCTTCAAGCCATTGTCTTCGAGTACTGCCTCCATTCTTTCTTTCCAAGCAATATAGTTAGAGTTTCCCTCGAGTGCATACTCCAATCTCAAGCCATTGAAATCCATTTAGATCTTGATTTGCCTGTCACACCAAGAGTACCTTTGCAAATTCGAATTCTATTCAATCACAAACTCAGCTTCTTCTTTACTTCATTGATTTCCTGTGCTCTGATACCATGTAGAAATTATACAACATATATGTATATCATGGACTCAAACTTATCTAACAATGTACTAAAGCTAGATACTGAATCGCTTCTACAAATCAATTGTGGAAATTAAACACAATTGCCAATTACATGAAGCAAAGAAAGAATCAAATTAAACCACAACACAAATAATTTCCCGGGGAAAGCTTGCTGCTCAAAACCCCACTATATTCTATTGTATATTAAACATGGATACATGAAACAAATATAATTCCCTCTTCTCATAAGAGTCTCCAGCACTCAGCTAATTGTCTCACACTATCTCAGACAAAATTGGCCAACACTTAGCCAAATTTCAGCCTCTAAATAGCCTGCCTTGCTTGCACAATTCCTGATGAATGCAATCCTTAAAGAATAGGAATTTTGGCCTTCCTAAACTGTGAAAGGATCATGGGAAATCCAATGGGTGTTTGGTTGCATGGGTGCAACCCAATAATCCTAAAACTGATAGTTAACATCCCTTTCACCTTAGTCTCAAATGGGTTTCCATTGGAACTGACATGCATGCAAATAATAATAGTAAATCATCAGTTTCATGTTAGATCATTGATTGTGAATTAGATAATATTTAATTCACTTGATCTCTCACTAGTGTAACAATCAGTTACAACTAGCTCAACTAACTTTAACTCACCTAACTGAGTTAACTGATTACTCATGCATTAAAATAATGCACCAACTACACTTCGAACTCTGTTACAATTATAATTACTCTGCATGCCTCACTAACTACCCTAAACTCTAAATTCATGAGCTAATTGAATTTATCACACTCAGTTAAATATTACAAGTGATTTTGAGAGAAGATTTTTATTGTCCAATTTAATTAAGGGATAATTAAATTAGGCATGAACCAAATTTAGCCCACACCAGTGTAGGTGCTGCCAAGACCTATGGTCCCACACTAGTGTAGGTGCTGCAATTTCTTGTTGAACTTCAACAGATATCATAAGTCTTAGGATGATGATATTTGGAAATCTAGGGTTTTTTAGCTAAACCCTAATAGTATTTAAATTCTCTAGTATGTGTGATTTAACAATCTGAGATCTATTTATATAATGGTTGTTGTGGTTGTGAGAATGAAATTCTATGGTTTTTGAAGTTGAACCTTAGTAGAAGTGAAAATCTATGATGAATGATGACAATATGATGATTTGAGATTTTTGTAAGATTAATGAAATCTGAGTTTTGAATGGATTTGATGGTTGATTGAAAATCTAGGGCTTGTAACTAATTCTAGTGGAAGTTGGTCATATTAATGACTAAGTTGAGATTGACTTTGATTGATTCTCTTGTATAAAATATAGGATTTTGTATAAATATCTAGTGGAAAGTTCAACATATTAATTATGAAAGTTTTTAGGTATCTTGTAGATCTATATTGAATTTGGTTCTAGGGTTTGCTATATGTTGTAGTAGGTTGTGTTAAACCTTTGAAAGAAACATTGAAACCCTAGATAGAATGAAAGTTGTCATGATGTAGTCTAGGGTTTATGATAAAGTCCCTAGCAAAATGTTGAAGAGAGTATGTATCTGGTTTGTAATTAAGTTTTGGGTATCTGATATGTATAAAGTTGAAACGCTTTCGTGATTCTGATATGGCTAAATTCATGCTTCTATAGATTTGGTTGTACTTACTACCTAGGTTATTTAGGCACACAATATTCAATATGGTGAAGATTCTCGTTGATGTGATAAGCATGATAAGGATGATAATAATCTAATGAAATGGTTGGAAGCCACGAAATATTCTCTGATGACGAAAAAACTAGAAGAGATCTCCCTAAGATTAAGAGGGAGACTAGATAAAGATGTTCACTGGTTGAGAGGGAGGGCATAGCTTGGTTTTGATTGAAGAATGAATTTTAGAGGATATGTCGTTGCATGAGAAGTAAGAGAAGGAAAGTTTATGATAAAGGAATATTTTGTCAAAGATTCAGTTGAGTAGTCCTACTATGAGAATTTGAGAAGCAACATCAAGTTGTCTGAAATACCCTGAAGGTTTGTATTTGTTTATGTACATGTGAAATTATATTATTGATTGGGGTTGTGTTTGTACAGGAAAATATCTTGAAGGATTTGATAGCATGCTAGTTACCAATTAGTTTGATTGGGAGAGATTGGTTATCCATGATCTGCTAGATCAAGGGGAGTTGAGGCTTTGCGAGTGAAGCATTACATGGGAGGACATATGGCTAACACTTTGTGTTGAAGTCTAGGTACAAAAGTAGGGAGGGTGGCATGGGTCATAGAGCTCTAACCATAAATACACACCTAAGTCCCTAGGTTGATGGTTAGCAAGTAAGCCTGATGCTACCTAAAGGAGCTAAAACCTTCAGTCCATCTTAGTCCCACATGGATAAATTTCCCTGGTCAGGAATCTAGTTTGTGGCATTGCAGTGCCTAAAATGTTGAGAGACCAATGGATATATTTCCCTGGTCAGGAATCTAGTCCATGGCATTGTGGTGCCTAAAGTTCTTCATTGTTCATATAGTGTGAGATATTCCATTGTACTTGTATATGATGAATACCTCCCTAGTTAAGAGGGAGTGTTGGAAATCGTTACTAGGTTCAGTCTTCATCTAATGTATTGAAGTCATATTGCAATGTACCTGTCAAAATAATTATATTATTATTATTGTGACTTATTAAAGCATGGGTTTCATGCTTGGGTCACCCTGTTTTAGGTCAAAGTCCCCATTGAGGACTTCTAGGATTTTTTTTGAGTTAATATAATCATTTCACTTTTAAAGGGACCCTTCTTGGGCTTTTGAATCTGTTAGGGTCCCGTGATTTGGCCGATTGGTGAGCCAAATGACGATGTAACATCAAACCAAGCTTTGGAGCCCAAGGACCTAGCCTTCATGGACTCAGAGAAGGCTCTCTCTATATGTGTAAAAGATATCGGTGTGTTTGCTTATGGTGTTTCTGATATTAGGCTAGTTATGAAGTGAGTTTTTTGATTTTTGGTTTTTTAAGTTTGTGAGGGATAAAACTGATCAAAGATATAAAATGGATAGCAAGAAATTAGATCAACTGGCTTATGGGTCAAAAGGTCAAGGAAGCTATGAGATGATGATGCAAGGTCAGAGGGCCGATTCGATTCAAGGTAGAAAGGATCTAGGAAAAATGGAGTAAATGGACATCAAGTTTGTAAAGACGAGATTTCAAGTGTAACTAGTTGATAGCAGACACATAAACATGTTATAGCAAGCCATTAATCCATGTTAAATGTAACTATGAGCTAATTAATACATAGAAATCAAACATTCAAGCCATGCATAGAAGTATAAGACCCTCTAACTTTGGGAAATGGCTATCAGACTTTGGGGAAAACACATAAGACGGACTAACAACCCAAAATACTATGCCGGAACACCTAAACACAGTCTTTAAGTTATTGGGCACTTTGACAAACAAGCTTTCATAGTTTTAGGCAAAGGGCTAGATCGGGACTAGGCCTCCTTGGTTCAACAAGATGATAAACTAATCAGTCAAAGAGATAGTTTCATGGACATAACTATGGACAGTCATAGGTAAGCAGGGCACACCATACATCCTACTCAACATGCATAGAACTTATGAGTAAAACTAGCAACAATATCCTTAAGTTACTAAAGAGCAGTTAAGAATTCTTTAGTACAACTAAGGAAGAAGAAAACATAAAAGCTATGAAGATTCAGGAATTTTGAGGTGCCTCCATGGGCATATCTCAAACTTAAGCTCTATTGATCTATAGCAGCAAGAAGCATGTATCATGAATGAAAACTAGAAGACAACAACAAAGCAAGAAACACTATACCATTCTACCATGTCATGGAATCCATCAACAATCCTTCATCATTCATCAAAAGCATCCAAGAGGCAGTCCAAAATCATAACACAAGGATGTTCTTCAAAGCTCATATGACCAATATATTGATTCTTCTCTCAAGTTCAGCCTTGTTTTACAATGAAGCCTTGTGAAATAAATAGGCTCAAGTGAGGAAAACCTCATGGTGCAACTAGCTATCCCATTGGCCTAATCAAAATATCTAAACTTGTCCTTGAGGCTTTGCAAAGCCCAAGGCACAAAATATCCCATAAAATATCTAAAAAAATGCTAAAAACGGAAATTATATTGACTTCGCATCATTTTCCAAGTGCAAAAATAGCTAAACGCACATTTCGAAAAAGCTGATTTTTGAGGTTCAAAAATTGCAAAAATAATTCAAATTTATATCAGAAAAAGGTCCCCTGACTTGCTGGAGACAATTGGCAGCCTTCCCGTTCTCGAAACGAGGCTCATGATAGCTCGCTGGAAAGATTTCTGTGTCTACTTTCCGGCGCAACTGAAATCACCTCAATCTGATGCCTAGAAGTCCTCCAAATCTGTACCTGTGTGTAAAAATCCAGGAAATAGCAGACTGCTGATATGACGGGCAGAATGTGCAAAAAGTGAGCATTTTTCGCCGTTTTGAGGGGGCGAATGATCTCCAAATGCTCTGAAAATCGCTGAGGACCTGCTCATAGAATTATGGCATCAAATGGTATCATCCTCCTCACTTGAAAAATCCTCAAAATGAAATGGAAAATTTATGAGTTTTTGACTGAAAACTCAAAAAATGCCAAAAGACAAAAAGTTGTCGAAACGAGCCCAAAATTGGGGCGCATGACCCTCAAGGGTCCCTAGCAACATGCTCCAAAGCTGAGGCCAAAATGTCAAGAGCTGATGTGCCTTTCTCCTCTTTCCGTCCCGGGCGCTTCCCCTTTGCTTTCTTCAATTTCTCTTGGGCTGCCTTTAGTTTGCGTCGGGCAAACTGATTCAACTTTTGAAAGTGATGTGTCCTCTTCCTTTGCAGCTCTAGATCTCTGTTTGCTCTTTCAATTTTTATCTCCAAGTGTTTGTTGGCTCTTTCTAGCCATGCCTCTTTGTTTTCTTCAATTTCCTGCTCAAGGAGTGCAGTGAGGGGAAAAGCTTGAAGATGGGCCTGTTCTTCTTCTTTCTGCTTTTCCAAAGCTCTTTTAAGCCCTATGGTCCTAGGCCTTTTCCACCTAGGCTGGTCCTCTTCTTCTTCCTCATCAAACTCACCCATTGGGCTCTTGTCCTTGCTTGCGCCTTGGGCCCCTAACGCTCATTCTTATATTTGATAGCTTGTGCTTCATATTATTAACTCCCATGAACGATTGTGTGAACATTCATCTGTTTGTTTTGAGTCTCCAAGAAGTGGTTGAAGTTCCACCTTTGAAGAAGATCCTCCTCTAATGCCTCAATTTGCCTCTTTATGGATTAGGAGGTTTTCAAGAAGATGGGCCTCATTATCAACATCATCGCTTTGGATAGGGATGACGTGATACACTCCATGTTTGTACTTTCCAACACTTTTCTATTTGAAAGCCAATCACACACTTTCACACTTTCCTCCTTGGCATGCTAGTAGGTGTCCTTTTGGGCGATTTCCTTTTGCTAGGAACAACCTTTGTCACTATTGGAGTGGCAGCCTTAGACCCTTTCTTGCTTGCTGTGTTGAGTTTTGTTCTTTTGGGAGGAGGAGACACAACTGATTTACCCTTGACATCTTCTTGAAACTGCTGCTCTCCTTGAGGCTGCTGGATGTTTTCTTCTTGTTGGTCACTTTGCTGCCCCTGCTCGCCAACATCAACTTGCTGTTCTACTTCAATTCCTTGTTCAATTGGTGTTTCAAACTGTTGCCCTTTTTCACCAAAATCAAGCTGCTGCTGTGCTTGGATTTCCTGCTCATTTTGTGGCTCAAGATGTGGCTCAATTTCCTGCCCAAGCTATTGTTCATCCCTTTCCTCTTGCTGTTGTTCATCCATTTTCTCTTCTTGCTGTCTACTTCCCTCTCCTTCTTCCTGCTGTCCTGGATGTCCTGTAGTTATTTTGAGCCTTCTAGGAGTAGGCCTGCTGGACAAAGGTACCGGGTGATGGATAGGCTGAGTGGGAGACACATGGACAGGAGGAACAGTAGAGAAATCTAGGTGACTGATGAATACATCCCATGGAACTTCCTTCTTCTCTAGCTGATGTAGGATGATAATTTTGATCAGGGAATGATGGAAAAGGGAAGGTATTTGCAGAGGTGGGGCCTTCTTCTGGACTGTAGATGCCATCTTTTCGATGCTCTTGAATAAAAATTAAGGGAGATTTAGTTGCCTGTTTCTAGTGAAATGCATCAACAGACGAACATGGTAGGCATAAACTCGATCAAACCTCCCTTCACAAGTAAAATATTTCATTATGACTTTCATAAGAGGAGCATAGCTGTCAAGAAGATATGAAAAAGGGAAAATAGCAGTGAAAACATCTCTATGCTCAGGCTTGATGAAAGGCTTGTAATCTTCTAAGTCAAGATGGGCCTGTTTGAACCATTTTTCGCCATGATATGGAATCTTGGTGGCCTTGGACACTGATCTTGGAGAGAACTTGAAATCAAGGTCCACTACCCTGAAATGTTTGTTCTGGAACCTCAGGGCGCATAGGTGTGTTAATGGCGAAGAAGTTTTGACCTCCTGTATCTTCTGGCAGAAGTCTAGACAACCTACTTCATGGAAGTTGAAAAGGACGGATGGATGAGCATTAACCTCTTCTGTAGAGATTGACTCATATCTTTTATGCGGACCACTCCTGTTGTCTTGCCTTGGAGGCATTTTGACCTAAATGTGCTTTTGAAGAAATAAATGGCCTTGCTGTGCGTAAACTGCCTTCTTGGAGTCAAACTGTGTCAATGCACTGCTCTGACAGAGAAACAATGTAATTTGGATGATTTGCAACAAGTTTCCTTACAATACAAAAACCCCTGCTCTTTCAGAAAGTGACCTTCTACCTTGAATGTATCTCTGTCAATAGATTTCTCAATAAGAGACCATACAGTGAAAAGGATACAACTGTTAGGTGAATTGTTGGTTCAAAGTGTCAAGAAATCACATTGTTCCTGTGAAGTTTAGAGGTCAATCAACACATCTATATCTTTGTCTCAAGGTAGAATTTCCAATCATTAAAAACCTTCCCTTCCAAGTGTGCCAATCTCTCAACAAACTTACATATGGTGCAATCCACCTTTAGTATGATTAGACAGTCAATATCACAGTTCTGAACAAGGTGACAGAGTAAAAATGCTTCAAAAGTTCAACCAAGCCTGCAATAGTCTTCTCTTTTCAAAATAACTAGGACCTCTTATCAATGTAACCCTTTGGCTTTGTTAGAAAAACCTTTACTCTATATGAACATCCACTTATCAATAAGCTCGCAAAACAAAAGACAGTCAAGCAACAAACATAGTGAACACTGTCTTTTCTGTGAGAAGTGTGAGCAACTTTCCCCTGTAGCTTTCAACCTATAAACTGCTCTTTGACAACAACCCTTTTTTCTGATTATACTTCACTATCTTCTATAGGTATGTCACTTCATCAAACAGAATCATACACAAACAAAGTTAACCCCCAGTGTGAGCATACAGCCAGACTCACTGATATGGAACAAGGTGACAGAATTTTGAAGAATGTTTCACAAGTTCAACCAAGCCTATAGGAGGAATATCCTTTCACATAATCAAAACTCCTGTTTTAATATGGAAACCCTGTCCTTTGTAGAAAAAACCCCTACCCCATCTGAAAATCAACTGGTCAAAATAAGCATGAAGAACAAGACAGTCAAGTGGAAAAACTTAGGGAAAAACTGCCCCTTCTGTGGTTTATAGGTTTAACCTCTGCCCTTTGGTATCTCGAGGAATAAAACACTTTTGTTCTTTGATTTAGGAAAAAGTAAGAACACACTATTCTTATTTCAACATATTTCTTTCCTGTAGGCGCTGTTAACAACACATTCAACTTTTAACTACAGTCTTACACCTCAGATCACCACACAGTCAGAACACGGTTTTTTCAGATGTGTTGACAAAGTTTGAAAGCTTTGTATGTTGTGGTATGAAAAATTTGTAGCAGTTTAGCACACTGTTTTCTTTATAAGTACTTCTAGCAATATATCTACTACTCCAGCACGGTTTCAAACAAGGGCATACACAGTCAAGCCATAGAGAACACAGTGATGGCACTTTCTGGTGTTGGTTGTAAGAGAACCCTGCTTTTTTTATGCTTTTATAATATGGCAACCAACATTTATCATTCAAACTACATGAGAAAACCCTCACATGACAACTATCCTTCCTTTGTATCACTGTTCCTCATAATCATTTGACCTACACGCCTTCAAAGTATCCTTGGCAACTTCTGACTGTTTCAAATACATAAAATGACGGTTTTGACCTTGTCTTATCCAAATTTGAGAGAAAATTGCAATGGTCACTCATACTGGTGCTTAATTCAACCTTTTGGTGTTTGTTTCTAACCTCAGCACCACATCAATAGCTAGTTTTTAACAAACTTGAACTGTAGTTTTTAAAACCCTCACATCACTTAGAAATTTTGAAATCGAGGGGGAGAGCATGTAAAAATACCTTCAAACTTGATGGAAATCCTTTGTGGGGACCTGGAGTAGCTTTGCATATGAACTGGAGGTGCACTGGAGGCTTTAAAATTGCGCGGCACTCTGAAGAGAAAGAACGTCGCGCAGAAATCTAACCGGGTGGCCTGTCGGGTCGTGGTCGGGCGCCGTGTACAGGCGCGTCGCGCACGCGTACAGGCGCGTCGCGCGACAGTTGAACGCCCGTTCAAAACTTCTCCCAGGCGCGTCGCGCGGTGTTTAAACCTAAAAACTGTGTGCAAAATGCCAAAATCATTCCAGTCTTCTTCGCTTGATGCTGAGAACATCAAAGGAAAACTCACTTGTGATTTGAAAATACAAATTTATTCCGCGACCTCACTCCTTTGACATATCAAAACTCCCAACGGTCACCTTTATTTTTTGAAATGCAAAATGAACTTTGATTGGCCCTCGCAAGGTTTTCACAACTTTTTTGAATTTCTTCAACACAACCCTTTGGCGTATTTGTAACTTGGATTCGGCAGCGATGCAGGCAGTGGAGCTTTTTATGTTTTTTGGACCGTGCTAATATGAATGAACCTTTTTATAAATAGCAGATATAGCTTGAAAAATCAGAACTCTGTTTCACTCATACTCATGACTCTGAAGGGTGATTTCTGTCAGTTTTGCCTCCCTGGTGACCATTTAACACAACAACTTCAAATTTGAAAAATAACCTAATGACCTTCAGACCATCTCTGCCACTGTGTTAATAATGTTGGTGATATTCATTGTGTAAAGTAACCCCTCTTTAAAACTGTTTAAAAAACCTGAAGACTGCTTTGTTTTTGAAAGGATAGGGTTTGTATTGTCAACATGCTTTGACAGTCTTTGTCTCCAAAAGCTTCTTCAACTTCTTCCCCACTACAGGTATCAAGCATTTGCTGTACTTATTTGGATTTAGTCATGGCTCTGTGATTTAAGAAAAGCGCCTCTTTTTAAAATACTTCCATGCTTGTATGGTGCTTCATCAGTCTTTTCTTCCACTGTAGGTGTCAAACTTGCTACAGTTTTTCATAGTTTGCTATGGTCTTTTAAGGAGGGCACCTTTTCACTACATTCCTCTGCTCAAAACACATTATATAATATCTCTGTTTATTGAATAATGGAAACTTATTTTTGCCTTGAACTTTCCAAAACACCGACAGTCTATCAAAACAACTTCTTTGCCTATTCATAATATGTAATTTGCTTACGATGTCTTTTTGGGAACTGATCTTGAATTGCCTCCCATCATTTGTGATGTATATACGAAAGGAGAAATTTATGAACCGGAGAAAACAGGTCCCTTTGAAACACGGTTATCATTTCCTTTGACCGATGTCATTGATATTTTTTTTGTAACGGAATCATTCCAAGGTTCAATCATCCTTGCTTGACTTGCTTTTGGTGATATTTAACGAGAAAGAAGAAACCACTCATTGTCGAAGAGCATTGGTGTTTTGTCATTTTAAAAGGTGATGGTCTTGTCTTCTCCCAACTTGGGTTGATAGTTTCTATTTCCGGAGGCCAAGTTCATAAGCTCCTCCTTTGATTGTAAGTGCCATATTTTAGTTGCATCCATTCATACTATCTTTCTCTGTTTACTTGAAAGGAACTCTTTTAGACTTCTTGGAATGTGACGGTGAGGTGTTGTTTGACCCCTTCTCCTAAGGAAACTGCCCCTTTTTGTATCAATGGCATGCATATTCAAATTGTCTCCTGTCCACTATGATGTATAGTTTGAAAGACATTTCCCTATGAGTAGGAAAACCAATACCTTTTGAAACATAAACACCATCTGTTGCCTGTGTAATGACTTTTGCTTTCCTTCTTTTTCTCTTTCCACTGCATCTTTGACCAATCAGCCTTTAAAAACATTTAATGCCTTGGCCATCTGCTCATGAATGAAGGAGGCCCTTCACTTGGCAAAGTATCTGAAGATTGTTTGATAAGCCTGCCTGACAAGGGTTTTTCTTGGATATGATGGTAAGAAAAAAAACTTGAAAACATTAATACTTTTACCTTTGCCTGCAATCACTACTGTGCTTCAGGAAAACCCTAGTCAAGGTGTCACTGTCTCACTGTATTGCTCTTTGCTGAGGGGAACTGAAATGTCACCATTTGCCTTGGTAAACTTATGACAAATTATTTGAAATATAATCTCTGTGAGTAGGGAGGTTAGCACCCTTTGAAAAACAACCACCTTTTCTTCTGCCTGTGTAATGACATGATTTGTCAACATTTCCTCAATTTGGTCTTGTTGAAACAGCAGGCTGCTTATGATTAGAATTGTTTTCACTAATGATGTGTCTCTCTAAGGTTTTAACAATTCATTATGATTTGAAAACTTCAAATGACTTCCTTTACAAGACCAAAACTCTGTTTTCCCTTTAACTTGCATACTTCAGAGTCTAGCCCTGTTATGATCATCACTTACACTCAGAAAACCTAGAGTCACTGTTTCACTGTTCAGTAAAAAGAAAACCTGGGCTTTTTCAATCCTTAAAGTCAATATTGGCCAGCGCCCTCTACTTGTAGATGAAGGAGGTGCCCTAACCCTCTGCTTGTAAATGAAGGAGGTTCTTGGCCATGAAAAATTACCAGTTTGCTGTGACAGTGGTGTCTTTCTCTTACTGTGATTTTCATGCTGAAAGGAAACTGCAAGGTCTTGATGAGTAACTCTCTGTCTTGCAGATATATCTCAGGTTCATGTTTACATTGAGAAGCAGCTGTTCTTCTAAATGTAGATTCAAGCAATTTCTTTTGAGATGATGTTATATTTCCTGCCTGTGCAAAATCCATAAAACACTGTAAAACACCTAATAATCAACTTGAGACTGTGGTTTATGCAGTGCTGAGACCTAGGGGTGTGTAAGTGGCGCGACCTAGAGCTGTGATCAACTTGATTTGCAGAGTGGGAGGTCAGTCATGATTGGTCTGTAGCAGATGGAGGTTTTTTGGCCTTTTGATGGTTGCCAAGGGTAAAATGTCTTAAAATGCCACTTCCTAACTTAGGGGAGGCTTTTGAAACAGACTTGGATTTTCCTTTTAAAGCTGATGGGCAGACCAGTAGGGCGGAAGCTAGATAGGATAGTGATAATGAGTTTTGACTTTGACATGGGCGGACTGAAAAGTAGGAGGGTGAAAAAAAGTTTTATGAGGGTTTTTTAGATGACAAATTGACATATGGAAATCAGCTTCTAGAAAACTTAGCTATGGATCTAGTCATCACTAACAAGTGAAAAATACTGATGACTAACAGTGGCTCCATTTGGGGAGGGCAGCTCCTCGTCAGGAGGTGTCCAGAATTCAGATCTTTGGCTTATGAATACCAGTGCCTTATCCATTGGCGCAAAATTCACCCTTATTTTGATGTTATTTCTGAAAAGTGACAACATGATTAACATCAATGATACTTCTACCTACCCCACTATCTTTCCTAACATTTTTTCTTCTCTTTGGCGCATTTGAACTAGCAGCCTTTTGACAATGCATATTTTTCTTTTTTCAAAATGAACCTATCTATTGCTACTCTTATATCTGCCGGGAGTTCAGATTAAACTGATGAACTCCTTCATTACTCTACCTAATGCTAGATCGACCGTCAAGATTAAGCAGTTTGACGGGATTTTATTCTCTAATCTAAAACATGAAATTTAAAATGATCAAATCAGGATTAGGCAGTCTGATTTGTCATGCATTTGCGGCATAAAAGACAAGCTGCACACAAATGTTATTTTGCAACAAAGGGAAACTAGACAAGTGGGGCTAAGATGTACAATGTATTTTTCATTCCTCGCTTCTCTCTTTGGTTCTGTTTTAGGCATGTGGAACCAGAATCTCTCCCTAATCTAAACTCTGTGATAAGTCAATCTTACACAATGTTGACTATCTTTGCACTCACTAACTTATTAGCAAATAAATTTAAACATGCTCAACTATGATTAGGCTAGATAGCTGAACAAGACATTGAAGTGATAGTAGCGGCATTTAGACTTGCTCGCTTTCTGAAAGACTATTTTTTGGAACATGGGGCCTTTGTTCTATCTTCACTCGCCCTCTTTTCTGTTTTTTACTGTTTTTGACTTTTCTATTTTTCAATACTTCAGACAATGGTATGTACAATGAATGAAAAATGTTTCAAACTCAGAAATCTTGGAAATGACGGAATTTAAGCATCTTATCCTCGTAAGGATCTCCTCTCACCCTTGGCCCACTTAACTCTTGAAAAGAAAATTTTTGGAAGTTTTCTCTCTCTAACATGACACAGGGATTCATGCAAGAATCTATGAACAGCCTGGTGTCTTCCCGCTGTACCTCTTTGAATATCTGATTTCCACTCCTTTCCTTACTATACATTTTCCTCAAGTAATGCATGTACTCTTGGTCATTCTTGAAATAGATAATGACATCATCAAGGTATGCAAAAATGCAGAAATTTAAAACCGGGAACATGGCCTTCATGAACAGATTTCTGATATTGGGTGGTTTTGCAATTTTGAACTTGAAATTAGATCTACCTCCCGCAAATTGGAAAAAATCTTTAAGTTGTCTACTTTGCAAGGGAATCTTTTGAACATGACCTGAAACACCATCTTGCGAAAATACATGATTAAAAGCACTTTTAATTGATGAATCATGGTCTTGGGTAGAAAAAACATGATTTCTGTTATAGGGATATGCAGTATTATTTCTAAAATCAAAGCAGACTCTATGACCATCTGTTTTATCCCTGATTATTTCAGTTTGTTTCAAATTGTTGTGTTTTCTCTTGTCAAAGTTGTTCTTTGAGGGAAAGGTAGTGACACAGTATTTTCCCTTGTTTTTCCTGTAGAAATTGGTATTCTGTATGAGATTTCTGATTTTAGCTTTTCTGAGTTCTTCATGAAAAGACAAAAGATGAGCCAATTTCAGTAGCTCAGGTATGTTAGAACTGCAACTATCATTCCTGCTCATAAGAAGTTTATCAGGCATCTTTTCTAGATTTTGAGCTACTGGGGCTATAGTCAAAGTTTCATTTGCAGTGGATGATCTATATGATGGTATATCTTTGAGGTATGGTAGAAACATTAAACTCCATTGCTCCTGGGTTCCGAATAGGTTTATGATGTGTAAGTCTTCTAAGGCCTTTACCCGAAAAAAATTTCCGCAAGTTATTTCTGATGTTTGACTAAGGTTAGAGTAATTTGCTTGATAGTACATAAGGGTTTGTGCTTCTTGCTCTAATCCTACCTTAGAAGGGACATACTTACTTTCTTAATGACATAGCTGTTCATGATCATGGTAGTTTTGAGTGTCTAGCTCATCATAAGGCACCAGGGACAACTGATGTGGTGGATCAAAGTTTATTTCAGTTTCTTCTGACTCTTCCTCCATGTTTTCATCAATATGCATAATGAAAGAGTTCAGGTCGGAACGCAAGGAACACATTGGAATGTGATCTGGCCTATCTTGACTGCTAATCATGTATTTCATGTGTGATTCTCGGTAGAGTATTCTGGTTTGGCCGAACACAGGAATAGTGGCGTATGACATGTCTAATTGAATATTCCCTTGGAGTTTGGCTCCCCAAGACCTGGATAGAAGCATCCCGTACTTGGGAGGAATGTCTGCCACTACTATATCCATGACGAGACGTTTTGCAGGTATTTGGGCCAGACTAAAACAAAGGTCTTTGATCAAACCCAGGCATTTGACTCTACTCGAATCAAATGAGTACAAGTCTTTGTATGGTCTTGTGATTTCCAGGCCTAGCCTTTCCATTACTACCTTCGGCATAAGATTATGCGAGGCACCGGAGTCTAGCATGGCATTGTGGAGGATTTGGTCGTGGATGTTTAGGCTAATGTAAAATGGAAGAGTAGTTCCTTCTTGGAAATTTCCCTCTATCTTTGGACCAAAAAATACTTCAGGAGTGTCATCAGCCAGATTAACAGTGTTTGCATCATTTCCTAGATTTAGGACTTTTAGTACTTGGGATTTATAAGAGTTTTGGGCAATGAGTTCAGTAAGAGGCATGGTGATCTTAATCTTGGCGATTTCGCCTTCAAAACTGAAAGGCAGCTGAAGTTTAGATATGTTTGTTTCAGTTTTTTCAGCCACGACCTTCTCTATGTTCTGAGTTTGTTGACCTTGCTTTGGGATTTTGTTTGCCATAGTTGTTTCGGTGACTTTTGTAGAAGTACGAGGAGTATCTGAGAGAGGACTAGTTTGGGTAACTTTAGCTTTGCTTTGGTCAGTCTTCTCAACCTTGATTTTGTCACTGCTTGATGCTTTCTTGAGGATGGCATTAGGGGCTTTGGCAGTATTTGAGTTACCTTTATTGGAATTATCTTGGTTTCTTTTGCTTCTAAGGTCATATTCCCTGTGAGCTTCTATAATAGCATTCTGAAAATCTATGGCAGGGTCGTCGAGATCTTCATAGTTGGTTTTTTCCTGATTAGGAGAAAAGAATGCTTGTTCTTCTTCTGTGAGGTACACCTCACTCTCATTATCAGATTCTATGAGGTTTAAATGATGTTCATCAAGAGGTTCTGTATCCCTGTCATCCTCTTCCACATAGTTTTCATTGAATGGTGGCCTAATCTGTTGGTCATTTTCCCTTGGTCTGTTTTGGGGCTGTTCCCTCCTAAAGTTTTGGTTCTGGTTTCTATTTGGAGGGTTTGGTTGGTTGTCCCTAACAGGAACCTTTTCATTTATCTTTTCCTACATTTTGGCCATGGTTTTGACTAAGTCATCTATTCTAGGATCTAGGGAAGGTGATGAAGTGGAGACCTCGTCTTTATAAGTGACCTTTCTTTCGGATCTAGTCCTAGCCCTTTTTTCTGCTAAGTTGGCATATGCTTTTATGGCTATTTGTTGCATTTCCTCTAAGGTAGGAGGATCCTTGTCTCTCAGATGATATGTCATGTCGGGATCGAAACCCTCGGGGAATTTTGCCAAGGCTAAACCAAGTGGGGGTTTGAAATGAGGTGAGAGGGAGTTATATACACTGTTGAACCTAGTGCAGTAAGCTTGGACACTTTCCCCATTTTCCCGTTTTAGGTTGTTATATTCTGACAAGATTTGAATGGGGTTTCTTCGGATTTCCCACCTATTTATGAAAACTTGATGTAGTTCTAGGATATTGTGGATGTTGTTTGGGGTTAAGCTTTTGAACCATGTTTTGGGTTCACCACCAAGACTTTGGGCGAATATTCTCATTCTAACGGTCTCGTCTTGTACCTCCAGGTATTCATAAGCATCAGTCATCCTACTTATATGCTGTTGAGGTGTAGTGGTATCTTCTCCAGTAAAGTGTGGGATTTTGTCTTGATATTTATTTGGGAGAGGAGCCAAAGGTGGTGGCAACACCAAAGGTGCATACCAAGCTGCCATGACGGGAGCTAATGGATGATGTACAAGATGAGGACTAGTAGGCTGAGATGAGGTGGTTTGAACGGTGGTGGTTTGACCAGGTGTGGCGGATGAACTTGGACTAGTGATCTGGTTTTGGGTGGATCTGGGATGGTAGGAGCCAAACTGATAGAGAAGCTGGAAGTCAGGAGGAGTGGTTGGTGAAGCTTCTCTACTAGGACTCTGTGGTGGGTCTAGGGGTTCAAGATCGTCAAAGTTTATCTTACTATGAGACCTGCTTCTGAAAAGAGCTTTTGATGACTCTAATTCAAAAGGTGAATCTGGTAGGATAGTGAGATGTTCAGGTACTGATCTTGTTTTACGGATGGGTCTACCAGTAGCTAGATGGTAAGTTTCAGAAGCTTGCCACAAAATCTTCTCTGGGTCATCTACTATGGTAGGGGGGTTTGGGTCTCGATGGGATCTAGTGTTAATTCTTCATGAAGCCAGATTTTGGATTTAGAGAGGATGGTATTGATGAATGTTCTGGATGAGTGGTCTCTCTAAAGTTCTACTAAGGTGAAGGATGGTCAAAATAAAAGGGATGAACTAGTGGAGTCGCCAGGTGGAACTGGGTTGTTTTTATGAAGATAGCTATGGTCCACCACCAGTAACTAATCTGGGAATGTTTTGGATTTTCTGAGTTTTATGTGCAGCCTATGGTTTGTTAAAGTATCCTAGACTTGTTTCAACACTTTGCTAGGGTGATGAGAACAAAAAGAGTTTACTCTAAAAAGGGTCTATGGGCTGCTTGCTTGTTTAAGTATCTAAAGGACCAAAAAGTCTATAAGAGTTTGCTAGACTATCATGTACTCAGTGTCTCACCATCTCCCGCTATGTTAGTGAGTGATGAGATAGGTCTCTCGGATAGTAGCCTAGAGTTTGGTAAAAATAGTAAGGCTTACTAGAGGTTAGTGGAGTCGCCAGGTGGATTATCAGTTTGTTTTGAGATATACTTGTATGGTCCACAACCAATATTGACAAAAACCAATCTAAAGGAGTATTTTGGGGTTTTTCTGAGTTTTATGTGCAGCCTAGGATGTAAGAGTGTTATAAAACTGATTCATCACTTTGCTAAGATGGTGAAGCAGAGAGTTTACACTAAATGATTCTAAAGGCTAATGGTTTAAGTTAAAATTTGAAGAACTAAGGAGTCTATAAAAGTTTGCTAGACTATCATGAACTCAATAAGTCCCACTGTGATCGCCATTATGTTAAGGTCCCGTGATTTGGCCGATTGGTGAGCCAAATTACGATGTAACATCAAACCAAGCTTTGGAACCCAAGGACCTAGCCTTGCTGGACTCAGAGAGGGCTCTCTCTATATGTGTAAAAGATATCGGTGTGTTTGCTTATGGTGTTTCTGATATTAGGCTAGTTATGAAGTGAGTTTTTTGATTTTTGGTTTTTTAAGTTTGTGAGGGATAAAACTGATCAAAGATATAAAATGGATAGCAAGAAGTTAGATCAACTGGGCTATGGGGTCAAAAAGGTCAAGGAAGCTATGAGATGATGATGCAAGGCTGCTGTAGGGCCGATTTGATTCAAGGTAGAAAGGATCTTTGGGCAAAATGGAGTAAATGGACATCAAGTTTGTGAAAGACGAGGGATTTCAAGTGTAACTAGTTGATAGTAGACATAAACATGTTATAGCAAGCCATTAATCATGTTAAATGTAACTATGAGCTAATTAATACATAGAAATCAAACATTCAAGCCATGCATAGAAGTATAAGACCCTCTAACTTTGGGAAATGGCTATCAGACTTTGGGGAAAACACATAAGACGGACTAACAACCCAAAATACTATGCCGGAACACCTAAACACAGTCTTTAAGTTATTGGGCACTTTGACAAACAAGCTTTCATAGTTTTAGGCAAAGGGCTAGATCGGGACTAGGCCTCCTTGGTTCAACAAGATGATAAACTAATCAGTCAAAGAGATAGTTTCATGGACATAACTATGGACAGCTTATAGGTAAGCAGGGCACACCATACATCCTACTCAACATGCATAGAACTTATGAATAAAACTAGCAACAATATCCTTAAGTTACTAAAGAGCAGTTAAGAATTCTTTAGTACAACTAAGGAAGAAGAAAACATAAAGCTATGAAGATTCAGGAATTTTGAGGTGCCTCCATGGGCATATCTCAAACTTAATCTCTACTGATCTATAGCAGCAAGAAGCATGTATCATGAATGAAAACTAGAAGACAACAACAAAGAAAGAAACACTATACCATTCTACCATGTCATGGAATCCATCAACAATCCTTCATCATTCATCAAAAGCATACAAGAGGCAGTCCAAAATCATAACACAAGTATGTTCTTCAAAGATCATATGACCAATATATTACTTCTTCTCTCAAGTTCAGCCTTGTTTTACAATGAAGCCTTGTGGAATAAATAGGCTCAAGTGAGGAAAACCTCATGGTGCAACTAGCTACCCCATTGGCCTAATCAAAATATCTAAACTTGTCCTTGAGGCTTTGCAAAGCCCAAGGCACAAAATATCCCATAAAATATCTAAAAAAATGCTGAAAATGGGAATTATATTGACTTTGCATCATTTTCCAAGAGTAAAAATAGCTGAACGCACATTTGGAAAAAGCAGATTTTTGAGGTTCAAAAATTGCAAAAATACTTCAAATTTATATCAGAAAAAGGTCCCCTGACTTGCTGGAGACAATTGGAAGCCTTCCCGGTGTTGAAACGAGGCTCATGATAGCTCGTTGGAAATATTTCTGTGTCTACTTTTCGGCACAACTGAAATCACCTCAATCTGATGCCTGGAAGTCCTCCAAATCTGTACCTGTGTGTAAAAAGCCAGGAAATAGCAGACTGCTGATATGATGGGCAGAATGTGCAAAAAGTGAGCATTTTCCGCCGTTTTGAGGGGGCGAATGATCTCCAAATGCTCTGAAAATCGCTGAGGACCTGCTGATAGAATTATGGCATCAAATGGTATCATCCTCCTCACTTGAAAAATCTTCAAACTGAAATGGCGAAATTATGAGTTTTCGACCAAAAACCCAAAAAATGCCAAAAAACAAAAAGTTGTTGAAACAAGCCCGAAATTGGCATGCATGACCCTCAAGGGTCCTTAGCAACATGCTCCTAAGCTGAGGCCAAAATGTCAAGAGCTGATGTGATTTTATCCTCTTTCCGTGCCGAGCGCTTCCCCTTTGCCTTCTTCAATTTCTCTTGGGCTGCCTTTAGTTTGCGCCGGGCAAACTGATTCAACTTTTGAAAGTGATGTGTCCTCTTCCTTTGCAGCTATAGGTCTCTGCTTGCTCTTTCAAGTTTCATCTCCAAGTGTTTGTTGGCTCTTTCAAGCCATGCCTCTTTGTTTTCTTCAATTTCCTGCTCAAGGAGTGCAGTGAGAGGAAAGGCTTGGAGATGGGCTTGTTCTTCTTCTTTCTTCTTTTCCAAGGCTCTTTTAAGCCCTATGGTCCTAGGCCTTTTCCGCCTAGGATAGTCTCCCTCTTCTTCCTCATCAAACTCACCAATGAGCTCTTCTATCCTTGCTTGCGCCTTAGCTGCCTCATTCTTATATTTGATAGCTCGTGCTTCATGAACAGTTGTGTGAACATTCATATGTTTTTTTTGGATCTCCAAGAAGTGGTTGAAGTTCCTTGCCCTTTGAAGATCCTCCTCTAATGCCTCAATTTTCCCCTCTTTATGGATTAGGAGGTTTTCAAGAAGGCGGGCCTCATTATCACTGTCATCGCTTTGGATTGGGATGACAGCCAATGCACTCCCATGTTTTGTACTTTCTCCAACTTTGCTTTTCCCTTTGAAGGCCAATATTGCACTTTTCCTCCTTGGCATGCTAGTAGGTGTCCTTTTGGGCGATTTCCTTTTGCTAAGAAAAACCTTTGTCACTGTTGGAGTGGTAGCCTTAGACCCTTTCTTGCTTGCTGTGCTGAGTTTTGTTCTTTTGGGAGGAGGAGACACAACTGATTTACCCTTGACATCTTCTTGAAACTGCTGCCTTCCTTGAGGCTGCTGGATGTTTTCTTCTTGCTGGTCACTTTGCTGCCCCTGCTCGCCAACGTCAACTTGATGTTCTACTTCAATGCCTTTTTCAATTGGTGTTTCAAACTGTTGCCCTTTTTCACCAAAATCAAGCTGCTGTTGTGCTTGGATTTCCTACTCATTTTGTGGCTCATGATGTGGCTCAATTTCCTGCCCAAGCTGCTATTCATCCCTTTCCTCTTGCTGCTGTTCATCCCTTTTCTCTTCTTGTTGTCTACTTCCCTCTCCTTCTTCCTATTATCCTGGCTGTCCTTTAGTTATTTTGAGCCTTATAGGAGTAGGCCTGCTGGACAAAGGTACCGGGCGATGGATAGGCTGAGTGGGAGACACATGGACAGGAGGAACAATAGAGAAATCTGGGTGACTGATGAATACATCCCATGGAACTTCCTTCTTCTCTAGCTGATGTAGGATGATAATTTTGATCAGAGAATGATGGAAAAGGGAAGGTATTTGCAGAGGTGGGGCCTTCTTCTGGACTGTAGATGACATCTTTTCGATGCTCTTGAATAAAAAGTAAGGGAGATTTAGTTGCCTGTTTCTAGTGAAATGCATCAATAGGCGAACATGGTAGGCATAAACTCGATCAAACCTCCCTTCACAAGTAAAATATTTCATTATGACTTTCATAAGAGGAGCATAGCTGTCAAGAAGATATGAAAAAGGGAAAATAGCAGTGAAATCATCTCTATGCTCAGGCTTGATGAAAGGCTTGTAATCTTCTAAGTCAAGATGGGCCTGTTTGAACCATTTTTCGCCATGATATGGAATCTTGGTGGCCTTGGACACTGATCTTGGAGAAAACTTGAAGTCAAGGTCCGCTACCTGGAAATGCTTGTTCTGGAACCTCAGGGCGCATAGATGTGTTAATGGCGAAAAACTTTTGACTTCCTGTATCTTCTGGCAGAAATCTAGGCAACCTACTTCATGGAAGTTGAAAAGGACAGATGGATGAGCATTAACCTCTTCTGTAGAGATTGGCTCATATCTTTTATGTAGACCACTCCTGCTGTCTTGCCTTGGAGGCATTTTGACCTAAATATGCTTTGGAAGAAACAAACTGCCTCACTGTGTGTAAACTGCCTTCTTGGATCCAAACTGTGTCAATGTACTGCTTTGACAGAGAAACAATGTGATTTGGATGGTTGCAACAAGTTTCCTTACAATACACAACCTCTGCTCTCTTTAAAAAGTAGCCTTACACCTTCAATGTATCTTTGCCAACAGAATTTTCAATAGGATACCATACAGTAAAAAGGAGACAGACTGCTAGGTAAATTCCCTGTGCAAAGTGTCAAGAAATTTCCTTGTTCTTATGAGGTTTAGAGGTCACTCAATACATCTTAATCTTTGTCTCAAGGTAGAATTTCCAATCATTAAAAACCTGCCCTGTCTAAGGTGTCAAACATTCAACAAACTTTCATATGGTGCAATCAACCATTAGTATGATTAGACAGTCAATATCACAGTTCTGAACAAGGTGACAGAGTAAAAATGCTCCAAAAGTTCAACCAAGCCTGCAATAGTCTTCTCTTTTCAAAATAACTAGGACCTCTTATCAATGTAACACCCCTGGCTATGTAGGAAACATCCTTTGCTTCTACCTCAACATCCACTTATCAAACCAGCTCGAAGACCAAAATTCAGTCAAGCAACTGCACAGTGAAAACTGTCTTTTTATGAGGAGCGGGAGCAACTTTACCCTGTAGTCTTTCAACTTATAAACTGCTCTTTTGAAAAAAACCCTTTCTTCTGATTATACTTCACTGTCTTCTATAGGTATTTCACTTCATCAAACAGAATCATACACAAACAAAGTTAACCCCCAGTGTGAGCATACAGCCAGACTCACTGATATGGAACAAGGTGACAGAATTTTGAAGAATGGTTCACAAGATCAACCAATCCCGTAGGGGGAGTATCCTTTCACATGATCAAAACTCCTGTTTTAATATGGAAACCCTGTCCTTTGTAGAAAAAACCCCTACCCCATCTGAAAATCAACTTGTCAAAATAAGCATGAAGAACAAGACAGTCAAGTGGAAAAGCTCAAGAAAAAACTGCCCCTTCTGTGGTTTATAGGTTTAACCTCTGCCCTTTGGTATCTCGAGGAATAAAACACTTTTGTTCTTTGATTTAGGAAAAGGTAAGAACACACTATTCTTATTTCAACATATTTCTTTCCTGTAGGCGCTGTTAACAACACATTTAGCTTTTAACCAGAGTCTTACACCTCAGATCACCACACAATCAGAACACGGTTTTTTCAGATGTGTTGAGAAAGTTTGAAAGCTTTGTATGCTGTGGTATGAAAAATTTGTAGCAGTTTTGCACACTGTTTTCTTTATAGGCACTTCTAGCAATATATCTACTACTCCAGCACGGTTTCAAACAAGGGCATACACAGTCAAGCCATAGAAAACATAGTGATGGCACTTTCTGGTTTTGGTTGTAAGAGAACCCTGCTTTTTTGATGCTTTTATGATATGGCAACCAACATTTATCATTCAAACTACATGAGAAAACTCTCACATGACAACTATCCTTCCTTTGTATCACTATTCCTCATAATCATTTGACCTACATGCCTTCAAAGTATCCTTGGAAACTTCTGACTGTTTCAAATACATAACATGACGGTTTTGACCTTGTCTTATCCAAATTTGAGAGAAAATTGCAATGGCCACTCATACTGGTGCTTAATTCAACCTTTTGGTGTTTGTTTCTAACCTCAGCACCACATCAATAGCTAGTTTTTAACAAACTTGAACTGTAGTTTTTAAAACCCTCACAGCACTTAGCAATTTTGAAACCGAGGGGGAGAGCATGTAAAAATACCTTCAAACTTGATGGAAATCCTTTGTGGGGAGCTGGAGTAGCTTTGCATATGAACTGGAGGCTTTAAACTTGCACGGCACTCTGAAGAGAAATAACGTCGCGCAGAAATCTAACCGGGCGGCCTGTCGGGTCGTGGTCGGGTGCCGTGTACAGGCGTGTCGCGCACGCGTACAGGCGCGTCGCGCGACAGTTGAACGCCCGTTCAAAACTTCTCCCAGGCGCGTCGCGCAGTGTTTAAACCTAAAAACTGTGTGCAAAATGCTCAAAATCATTCCAGTCTTCTTCGCTCGATGCTGAGAACATCAAAGGAAAAATCACTTGTGATTTGAAAATACAAATTTATTCCGCGACCTCACTCCTTTGACATATCAAAACTCCACAACGATCATACCTTATTTTTGAAGTACAAAATGGTTTCAGTTGGCCCTCGCAAGGTTTTCACAACTTTTGACTTTCTTGACACAACCCTTTGGCGTATTTGTAACTTGGATTCGGCAGCGATGCAGGCAGTGGAGCTTTTTATGTTTTTTGGACCGTGCTAATATGAATGAACCTTTTTATAAATAGTAGATATAGCTTGAAAAGTCAGAACTCTGTTTCACTCATACACATCACTCTGAAGGGTGATTTCTGTCAGTTTTGCCTCCCTGGTGACCATTTAACACTGCAACTTCAAA
Source organism: Pinus albicaulis (assembly GCA_034641835.2). NCBI lineage: Eukaryota > Viridiplantae > Streptophyta > Pinopsida > Pinales > Pinaceae > Pinus > Pinus albicaulis. The sequence continues at coordinate 1,502,392,029 of CM076570.1, read as the reverse complement.
TTTGAAAACTAACCTAATGACCTTCAGACCATCTCTTCCACTGTGTTAATAATGCTGGTGATATTCATTGTGTCGTAACCCTCTTTATTTACATTTTAAAAACACAGCGCTTTGTTTTTGAAGGATAGGGTTTGTATTGTCAACATGCTTTAACAGTAGAGTATGAAGGTAAAAGCTGGCCCCAACTTCTGGACCACTAGGGTATCAGCTTGACTAGCACAGCCCTTATTTGGATTTAGTCATGGCTCTGTGATTTAAGAAAAGTGCCTCTTTTCAAAATACTTCCATGCTTGTATGGTGCTTCATCAGTCTTTTCTTCCACTGTAGGTGTCAAACTTGCTGCAGTTTTTCATAGTTTGCCATGGTCTTTTAAGAAGGGCACCTTTTCACTGCATTCCTCTGCTCAAAACACATTATATAATATCTCTGTTTATTGAATAATGGAAACTTATTTTTTCCTTGAACTTTCCAAAACACTGACAGTCTATCAAAACAACTCCTTTGCCTATTCATAAACTTGTATACCTATTTACAATGTCTTTTTGGGAACTAATCTTGAATTTCCTCCCATCATTTGTGATGTATATCTGAAAGGAGAAATTTATGAACCAGGAGGAACAGGTCCCTTTGAAACACAGTTATCATTTCCTTTGACCAGTGCATTGATCTTTTTTTGTAACATAATCATTCCAAGGTTCAAATCTGTCCACTGCTTGACACTTTTGGTGATATTTTTAACAAGGAAAAACCACCCAAGACTGTTGAAGAGCATTGAAAGCTGTTTTGTCATTTTAAAAGGAGGTGATCTGTCTTCTCCCAAATTAGTTGATAGTTTCTTCTTCCAGGTGATTTATAAGCTCCTCCTTTGATTGTAAGTGCCATATTTTAGTTGCATCCATTCATACTATCTTTCTCTGTTTACTTGAAAGGAACTCTTTTAGACTTTTTGGAATGTGACAGTGAGGTGTTGTTTGACCCCTTCTCCTAAGGAAACTGCCTCCTTTTGTATCAATGGCATGCATATTCAAATTATCTCCTGTCCACTGTGATGTATAGTTTGAAAGACATTTTCCTATGAGTAGGAAAACCAATACCTTTTGAAACATAAACACCATCTGTTGCCTGTGTAATGACTTTTGCTTTCCTTCTTTGTCTCTTTCCATTGCATCTTTGACCAACCAGCCTTTAAAAACAGTCAATGCCTTGGCCATCTACTCATGAATGAAGGAGGCCCTTCACTTGGCAAAGTATCTGAAGATTGTTTGATAAGGATGCCTGACAAGGGTTTTGCTTGGATATGATGGTAAGCAAACAAACCTGAAAACATTAATACTTTTACCTCTGCCTGCAATCACTATTGTGCTTCAGAAAAACCCTAGTCAAGGTGTCAGTGTCTCACTGTACTGCTCTTTGCTGAGGGGAACTGAAATGTCACCATTTGCCTTGGTCAACTTATGACAAATTATTTGAAAGATAATCTCTGTGACTAGAGAGGTTAGCATCCTTTGAAAAAAAACCACCCTTTCTTCTATCTGTGTAATGACATGATTTGTCAACATTTCTTCAATTTGGTCTTGTTGAAATAGCAGGCTGCTTATGATTAGAATTGTTTCACTAATGATATGTCTCTCCAAGGTTTTAACAATTCATATGATTTGAAAACTTCAAAAGACTTCCTTTACAAGACCAAAACTCTGTTTTTCTTCTAAATTGCACACTTCAGACTCTAGCCCTGTTATGATCATCACTCACACTCAGAAAACCAGAGTCGTTGTTTCACTGTTCAGTAAAAAGCAAACCTGGGCTTTTGCAATCCTTAAAGTCAATATTGGCCAGTGCCCTCTGCTTGTAGATGAAGGAGGTGCCCTAACCCTTTGCTTGTAAATGAAGGAGGTTATTGGCCATGACAAATTTCATGTTTGCTGTGACAGTGGTGTCTTTCTCTTACCGTGATTCTCATGCTGAAAGGAAGCTGCAAGGTCTTGATGAGCAACTCTTTGTCTTGCAGATATATCTCAGGCTCATTTTTACATTTGAGAAGTAGCTGTTCTTCTAAATGTGCATTCAAGAATTTTCTCCTAATATGAAGTTATATTTCCTGTCTTTGTAAAATTCAAAAAACACTGTGAAACACTTAATAATCAGCTTGAGACTGTGGTTTATGTAGTGCTGAGACCTAGGGGTGTGTAAGTGGCACGACTTAGAGCTGTTATCAATTTCATTTGCAGAGTGAGAGGTCAGACATGATTGGCCTGTAGCAGATGGAGGTTTTTTGGCCTTTTGATGGTTGCCAAGGGTAAAATGCCTTAAAGCGCCACTTCCTAACATAGGGGAGGCTTTTGAAACAGACTTGGATTTGCCTTTTAAAGCTGATGGGCAGACCAGTAGGGCTGAAGCTAGATAGGATAGTGATAATGAGTTTTGACTTTGACATGGGCGGACTGAAAAGTAGGAGGGCGAAAAAAAGTTTTATGAGGGTTTTCTAGATGACAAATTGACATATGGAAATCAGCTTCTAGAAAACTCAGCTATGGATCTAGTCATCACTAACAAGTGAAAAATACTGATGACTAACAGAATCATGTAAAAAGGTTTAATATTGAGTCAAATATGAATTATGTGACCTCCACACCAAGTCGGCCTAAATGGGATCATGTCGGCCTAAGAGACACCTATTGGACCTCACCTAGAGCCTATAAAAGGAAGGAAATTGAATTCATTTGGAGTACACTCTGTCACAACAAGTTTGATATCTCTTGTAGCTGGGAAAAGTTCGAAGTATGTTGACGGGAAGCCGAAAGAAGTGCGAGTTTGGGGAATTCTAAGGAGAAGAAGAAAAATGAAATTTTGGTGCCTCTCTCTCTTTGTTTCATGCCTTGGATTGGGAGATCGAAGTCTTCCGAGTTTTGTTGTTGTCGGGACCTGTTTGCTTTTGGAAGTTGCTGCCTAGTCGAAGTTGCTGGAAAGGGGTCGAAGATCTGGGAGGCTGACTTGGTGTTGAGGGAAGGTATGGTATATTTCTAAGGTGAAGCGTCTCAAATAATAAAATTTAAAGGAAGAATTATTTTGACTGGGTTTTCCTCTTAACGGGGGTTTTTTCCTGGCATAGTGCCTATATCTAGTGTCTATTATTTTATGTGTTGCTACTTTGGTAATTGCTTGATGAACTAAAAGAAAGAAAATATAAAGAATCGTAATAACAAGAAACATCACAAGTAATTATCAAGAATAAGAAAAGTATAAGAAATTATTTGTGTCTTCCTGATTTTCTAACAAAGATGGATCTAGGCTGGTAATAAACATTTCTTGTAATGACTAGCTTTTTGTCTAAGGAAGCAATCCCTTGAAAACCTAAAGATGTATATACCTTATTAAAAACATTTTATATCCTCTCTTATCATTATGAAACCTTCAATAAAAAAAATATTTTTTAATAACATATAACTTTAATTCAATATAATTTTTTCAAATACTTATATATGTGTGTGTGTGTGGGTGGGGGGGGGGGGGGGGGTTGGAATATCTAAATCTGATAACCAATGTATGTGTTTAAAAAGTGTGTGTGGGGGGGACACACACACACAAATATATACATATATATATATATATATATATATATATATATATATATATATATATATATATATATATATATATATATATATATATTTGTGTGTGGGGGGAGGGCTATCTAACTCCTTTTTCTTATGATAACCAATGTATTGTGTTTAAAAAGTGTGAGTGGTAGTGGTTGTAATTTTGTTTATGACTATCTTAACCACCCATCTATAGAGCCTAGAGGGAGGGAGATTAAATCTAGAGGTACAAACTTTTCCTCAAGTTTTGGAGTCCAAAAAGAAGAAAAAAGAGGTTTGCACATCAAAACATTTGATCCTTCCCTACTCTTAATAGCTTTCCGTTAAAATGGATCTAAGTTGGTGATAAATATTTTTGAGTTATTGTCCAAGCAAGCAATCCCTTGAAAACCTAAAAATGTATATACCTTATTAAAAACATTTTATATCATTTTTTTATCATTATAAAACCTTTAATAAAAATATATATATTTTTAATAACATACAACTTTAATGCAATAAAATTTTTCAAATACCTATATATTTATAATTAAATTATCAAATTATATATATATAGCTCTTTATCTTATGATAACCAAACGAATATATTGAATATATTGTGTTTAAAAAGTGTGAATGCAATGGTTTTCATTTTCATTCATATATATATATATAATTTTTTATTTTTTATTTAAAATTTAGTAATATTATTTTCTCTATAAAGATTATGATTTTTTTTTTATAAATATTTTTTTTAAATTTAGTAATTATTTGACTTAAATTTATAATTTTTAAAATCTCTTTTATATTAAAAAAATTAAATAATAAAAGTATTTATCTAAACCTTGTTAACTAGGCTATAAGTTTGTCTAGATAGTAAATTTGTGGATGGAATAAGTTATTATTATATATATATATATATATATATATATATATATGATAGAAATAAATTCAACACCAAATTCAACACCAACTCAAAACACTCAAAATCTTCAAACTTTACTAAACATTTTATCTATTAATTATACTACCTAAATCTATATCTATCTATGGTTGCTAAAATGCCTTTGGGTGAAGGCAATAGTCTCTCTTCAAGAAATTGAGGGAGACCCTAAAGCATCCTAAAACTTAGTAGATATCAACAGGTCTAATGCGTTCGCTTAGGAAGAATTGAGAACTTTTTGTGATGATAGTGTTAGCTGAATAACGATTCTTAATGTGGAATAAATACTTTAAAAGAATCGAAAAATAAAAATTAATGCCCAATAAATCATACCTCCAGCCATTGATGTTGCTCACAATGTATTTTGTATGCAAAATTTCCGGGCTGCTTCACTATATAAAAAAAATAAAATAAAAAAAATTCCAGCATGCGGAGCCAATCACTTGTGCATCCCAATCCAGCGCTAGATGAAAAATGGCTGCAGGTTTTCTTGTGCACCCAAATCCAAGGAACTTGGAGCTTCTTTACGTGTGGATAGTTTACCCAAATCCAAGCGCTTATCATCACTCAAAAACTTGCGGTGCCATCACTCAAAGACCTGCGGTGCCTTCTTTCAAACAAGCTCACACGAGTTTGTTGAAGTGGCTGGTGTTAATAGAGGAAAACACAAACACTCGGCCTGGGGTCTCACACTTCACACAAGAAAAAATTATAAATCATATAGAAAATCTGAAGGCACTTCCAAGCTCTGCTCACTCTAGCTTGATGGTGTAAATCTGAAGGGAATTGAGTTAGTGAGCTTGGGGACCAAATAGAAGTATTTATAGCCAAGATTCCATCAAGCTTATGTTGGCTATGTGTCAAGTGTTCCACAAATCATGGTAGATAACTGCGGTGGGAGTAATGGACCACTTCAAAATCTCCCAACAAGAAAATTAATTAATTGCAGTTGATTTCCGTAATTTAAGGAAATGACTGTAGTTGGTTTCCATAAATTAAGGAAATGACTGCAGTTGGTTTCCAGAAATAATTAACTGCAGTTATTTCCAGAAATAACTGGGAGAGGGAGCGTAACATTCTCCCACTTGGTCCATACTTCCAAACTTAATGTTCATCTTAAAACCCATTGATAAGATATATTAAGTAATAGATACATGAATCATGGCGATAAGTCCTCTAATTACGAGTATTATCTTCCATGTATTACTATGTATTTATTTCTGTTAAAATTTATGTGGCAACAATTTCTTAATGAATAAACCCTATGTTTATTCTTTGTCCTACACAGATGAATTCTCTCAAATCAAATTAAGGTGCACATAAATATGAGAAAAACATCACAATAATTAAGAACTTCAATAAAAATAACATTGTTCATACAATGAGAAACTACATAATGGAACCAAGTCCCATATTCATTACATGATCCTTGAATTTAAATGGTGGCGTGCCCATAGTCAAAGGATCAGTGATCATCAACTCAGTGCTAACGTGCTCAATGACCACTTTCTTTTCTTTAACATGTTCCCTTATAGATAAATACTTAATGTCGATGTGTTTATTTCGACTCCCACTTTTGTTGTTCTTAGCCATAAAAACAGCAGTTGAATTGTCGCAATATATTCTCAATGGCTTAGAGATAGAATCCATAATTCTAAGCCCAAAAATGAAACTCTTAAGCCATACACCATGTAAAGTAGCCTCAAAACAAGAGACGAACTCGACTTCCATAGTGGAAGTGGCAATCAAGGTCTGCTTGGCACTCCTCCATGATAAAAATCCACTGGCCATCATAAAAATGTATCCTGATGTTGATTTGCGTGAATCAACACATCCAGCAAAGTCAGAATCTAAGTAGCCAATTACTTCCAAATTGTCCATCCATCTATACATAAGCATGTAGTTTTTGGTTCTTTGAAGGTACCTCATTACTTTCTTTGCAGCTCTCCAGTGGTCTAAACATGGATTACTCTGATATCGTCCCAACATTCCCACAACAAATGCAATGTCAGGTCTTGTGCAGACTTGAGCATACATTAGGCTTCTGACAGTAGAAGAAAATGGAATGTTATTAATTTTTTCCCTTTCAAAATCGTTCTTCGGGTATTAGTTCAAACTGAACCTATCACCCTTCACAATGGGAGCGACACTTGGTGAACAATCCTTCATCCGAAATCTCTCTAAAATTTTATTGATATAGGTTTCCTGAGACAGACCCAAGATGCCTCGAAATCTGTCTCTATGGATCTTAATGCCAATGACATAAGATGCCTCACCCATATCTTTCATATCGAAATTTTTAGAGAGGAATTGTTTCACCTCATGCAGCAAACCCTTATCATTGATTGCTAAAAAAATTTCATCCACATATAAAACAAGAAAACAAATTTTACTCCCACTAAATTTCAGGTATATACATTCATCCATAATGTTTTCTACAAAACCGAAAGAAGAAATTACATTATGAAATTTCAAATACTATTGGCGGGATGCTTGTTTTAATCCATATAATGATTTCTTGAGCTTGCAAACCAATTGCTCACCATCACTAGAGGAGAATCCTTTAGGTTGTTTCATTTAAACCTCCTCCTCTAGATCTCCATTGAGAAATGTCGTTTTCACATCCATTTGGTGCAAATCCAAGTCAAAATGGGCTACTAATGCCATAATAACGCGCAAGGAATCTTTCTTAGATACAGGAGATAAAGTCTCCGTGTAATTGATTCCTTCTTTCTGAGTGAATCCCTTTGCAACAAGTCTTGCCTTGTATCTCTCAATGTTGCCCAATGAGTCTTTCTTTATCTTAAAGATCCATTTACATCCAGTGGATTTTGCACAATTAGGCAACTCAACAAGATCCCAGACTTCGTTACTCTTCATAGAATTCATCTCTTCCTTCATGGCATCATACCATAATTCTGATTCTTTGCAACTCATGGCTTGTGAAAAAGACTCGGGATCATTTTCGGCTCCAACGTTGTAGTCAGATTCTTGCAAATACACAACATAATCATCAGGAATTGCTGATCTCTTTGGTCTAGTAGATCTTCTTAATGTTGTACCACCATCTTCCTGAGAAGTATGTGGTTCAACTCGTTGTTCAAAAATTCTTGGCAATTCTTGAACTATCTGATCTACTGGAATGTCGTCAGCAGCTTGTGGAACTTCAACAATTGGTTGTTCAACACCAGTTTGTACTTGATGGGTGTTGTGAACAATAACCAATCTATCACTTGAGGTGGAAGGTTGAGATTCTGAATGATCCTTCTCAGAAACTATGTTCCTGGTTTGATCACTCCCACTGATCAAGTCATTTTCAAGAAACTTTGCATTTCTTGATTCCACAATCCTAGTGCTGCAAGATGGACAATAAAATCTGTAACCTTTATACCTTTCAACATATCCAATGAAATACCCACTAATGGTCCTTGGGTCTAGCTTCTTCTCTTGTGGATTATATATTCTCACTTCAGACGGGCATCCCAAAATGCGCATATGTCGCAAACTCGGTTTCCAACCTTTCCATAATTCAAATGGCGTTTTAGGAACAACCTTGGTTGGAACTCAATTTAATATATACACTTCCATCTTAAGTGCTTCAGTCCACAAGGATTTAGGAAGATTGGAGCTGCTAAGCATACTCCGCACCATGTCCAATAATGTTCGGTTTCTTCTTTCTGCTACACTATTTTGGTCGGGTGAACCAGACATGGTGTATTGGGCAACAATCCCATGCTCTTGAAGAAATTTTGCGAATGGCCCAGGTGCTTGTCCATCTTCTGTGTATCTACCATAATATTCTCCACCTCTATCTGATCTCACGATCTTAATTTGCTTGCCGCATTGTTTCTCTACTTCAGCCTTAAAAATCTTAAAGGCATCTAATGCTTCGCTTTTTTTATGTAGCATGTAGAGATACATATATCGTGAGTAATCATCTATAAAAGAGATGAAGTATCTCTGACCATGTGAGTCCATGTCTGGACTACATATATCAATATGTATGATCTCTAATATGTCCGAACTCCTATTGGCACCTTTCTTTGACTTGTTGGTCTACTTTCCCTTAATGCAGTCCACACAAGTCTCAAAATCAGTAAAATCTAGAGTATTAAGTACCCCTTTATTTACCAATCTTTTAATTCTTTCTATGGAGATATGACCTAGTCTTCGGTGCCATAATTTAGAGGAATTTTAATTAATAACACATCTTTTAGTGCTAGTGTGAACATGCATTGAATCATAAGTGACATTGTTTTGTAAATTAATGCAGTAAAGACCATTAGACAAAATACCATTCCCAACACAATCAGATTTATAAAATAAACTGAAGGATGTTTCTGAAAAGTTAAAGGAATATCCAAAAAGTACAAGCCTAGAAATTGAAATCAAGTTTCTAGAAAAACTTGGTACATAAAAGGTCTTTTCTAATTCTAAAACAAAGCCACTACTTAAAGTTAAATAGCATGTTCCTATAGCTTCCACATGCGAGCCCATCTTGTTTCCTGATAAGATGCTTTGCTCACTTCCCACTGGCTTCCTTAGGTTTTGCAAACCCTGCAAGGAATTCGAAACGTGAATTGTTGATCCAGAATCAATCCATCAGGTGTTAATATTGACATTAACCATATTAGATTCATAACAAACAAACGAGATTGGATTACCTTTGTCCGCAAGCCATTTCTTAAATTTGGCACATTCCTTCTTCATGTGTCCCTTCTTTTTACAGAAGAAACACTTGGAATCCTTCTTGATATCGGCTTGGGGAGGTATTTTACCTTTCCCTTTCCAATTGGCTTGAGATTTTCACTTTCCTCGCGTTTCCAACATTGCACTTTCTTCCATTTCCATCACCAATCTCTCTTCCTCTTGAACACACATGTTCATGAGTTCATTAATTGACCATTTATCCTTATGTGTGTTGTATGAGATTTTGAAGGGTCCGTATTGGTGCGGAAGGGTGTTCAGGATGTAGTGCACCAGAAAAGACTCTGATATTTCAACCTCGAGTTTCTTCAATTGAGTCACAGTGTCCCTCATTTCCATGTTGTGCTCACGCACACCTTTCACACTGGTGAGCCTTAGGGATGAGAACTTCATGATTAGGGTGCTTGCTAGTGTCTTGTCTGAAGTGACGAATTGATCATCAATGGCTTTTAGCAAGTCTTGGACCTTTCCATGTTGTTCAATGGAACCATGAATACCAGCTGAAATTTTAGTCTTAATGAACATCATGCTTAGACGATTAGCTCGTTCCCATCGTTCATAAAGCGTGATGTCCATTGCAGTGCTAGTATTATTGAGTGTTGATGGTTCATCTTTCCTAATAGCATAGTCTATGTCCATCCACCCCAAATGAAGGAGAACTCTCTCCTTCCAGACCTTATAGTTATCTCCCTTAAGTTCAGGGATATTAGTACGAATTTCAGAGAAATTTGCAGGTTGTACAACTGCATAAAATTAAAGATCATATGTTTATGTTAAAATTGAGGCCTAAATGAAATTTCATGCTTTACCAATGTAAATCATGCTTTAGAATTGAATCTAATGACATACAAATTGTTTGTGGACTAAATTTTCAATTCAAACAGATTCAGTTATTCTTTATGATATAATTTATCAAATTATTCACTTAATTCATAATTCTAAGGGTATATTATGATTATAATTTGATATAAATTCTATCTTAGTTTTGAATTTTATGATAAAAATATTAATTCATATATCCTGTGGGTAAGTTATGAATATTTTATCCTAATTAATTACATAAATATAACAAAAATTCCTGTGAGATAAAATTTATTATATTTAGTATAATTAATTACAATTAATGTCTAAATATTCTTTATGTGATCTTAATCAATTATAATATATAATTTTATTTAATTAGAGATGTTGTGGCTATTCTCTAATCAATTAAAATTATATGGATCACTAGACATTATTTACATAAAAATTAACTTGAAATGATAATTTACATAAATAAAACTATAATATTCATGCATAACATTTAACGATGGGTATGTATACTCATCCAAAATAGCATGTTTTAATCAAAGCAGAAATAATTAATTCATGCAAATTAAATTGCACAACAATTATTCAAATTGCATATAATTAAACTAAATAAAAATTATAAGCATAAAAATTGAGCAAAAAATAAACATATTTCCAAATAAATGCTTTAATTCAGAAAATTCTCAAAATATGACATTTAGCCAAACATGTCTATAATCACCAAGGCAGAGATAAAAAATTTCAGCTTTGATGCCAAATGTTAGTTGAATAACGATTCTTAATGCGGATTAAATACTTTAAAATAATCGAAAAATAAAAATTAATGCCCAATAAATCATACCTCGAGCCATTGATGCTGCTCACAATGTATTTTGTATGCAAAATTTTTGTGTTGCTTCACTATATAAAAAAAATAAAAAAAATCTTTCCAGCATGCAGAGCCAATCACTTGTACATTCCAATCCAGCGCTAGATGAACAATGACTACAGGTTTCTCTGTGCACCCAAATCCAAGGAACATGGACCTTCTTTACGCGTGGACAATTTACCCAAATCCAAATGCATATCATCACTCAAAAACTTGTGGTGCCATCATTCAAAGACCTGCGGTGCCTTCTTTCAAACAAGCCCACACGAGTTTGTTGAAGTCGCTGGTGTTAATGGAGGCAAACACAAACACTCGGCCCGGGGTCTCACACTTCACACAAGCAAAAATTATAAATCATATAGAAAATCTGAAGGCACTTCCAAGCTCTGCTCACACTAGCTTGATGGTGTAAATCTGAAGGGAATTGAGTTAGTGAGCTTGGAGACCAAACAAAAATATTTATAGCCAAGTTTCCATCAAGCTTCTGTTGGCTATGTGTCAAGTGTTCCACAAATCATGGTAGAGAACTGCAGTGGGAATAAAGGACCACTTTAGAAGCTCCCAACAAGAAAATTAATTAACTGCAGTTGATTTCCCTAATTTAAGGAAATGACTCCATTTGGTTTCCATAAATTAAGGAAATGACTTCAGTTGGTTTCCAAAAATAATTACTGCAGTTATTTCTAAAAATAACTAAGAGAGAGAACGTAAACAATAGCTATTAGGAAAGACTAATATTAACTACTTAAAAACAGTTAGAGACATACTAAAGATGTTTATGTTTTGGATGTTCTACAATGGTTTAAGACAACCAACAAATCTAGTTTCCTACAAACAAGTCAGAAGCCAAAAGTTATATCTTGTTATGACTTACATTTCATTTTTGAATAAAAAATAGAAAAGACCTGGTAATTTTACCAAAAAAAAAATAAAAAAATCTATATCTATCCATAGAGTTGGCTTCACTCTGCAGGCTTCATTAGTTGGCTTTATTGTGCAAAGTTAAATGTCGCAACTATTCCCATATCCTGATAAATGTAAACTCCCAGAAATACTTACCCGCTCCTTTTACTGTATACGCCGACAACGCTGCGTAACGCTTTTTCACCGGGTGACATTTTCAAAAAGCTTACTTGTGAACGAAGCAATGTATATATATCGCTTTTGAAAATACCCTATATAATTAGAAAAATATCTTAGCAAACTCCGCCGTTTCTTTTGATTTGAGAGCAACTGAGATGCTGAAGTTTTCAAAGTTTCTAAACGTATGTCTGCAAAAATGCTTATCCAAATCTATTATTACAGCTTAAAATATTCTGTTTGTTTTCTATCAACTTGACCATGTTCAAGACAGCACAGACTTTCATGCCAAATACTGCTGGGTCACACCATGTGATGTCTCCAGAATCAATCAGGAACAGTATAATGACAGGACCATATTCATGAATTTCAACAAAGCAAAGGACTCTAAATCAAGTATTCTTTAACTTTTTTCTTTAACAATCCCACCCTTAGCGTCAGTGGCTTCCTAAGTTTTTGCAGACATATCCAATCCAAGATGCTTCATGTTACCATTGCTATCAAGTGAAGGAAAAGTATAAACTCAATATTGGAATTTCACAGCACAAGCTTCTTACAAAGCTGTGTGTCTCCCATGACCATTACAATAGTGCTGCAACAATATTAATCAAGTTCTGCTTTTATTCGTTTTGCAATCAAGGACCAATATGATATTTGCATCAATGTCTGGACTAGGAGATCAAAAATTTGGAGCAATGGTGGCTTTTATACGTCTTCTCCTCCTTGCAATTCCCATCAGGGCAAGGCCCCCGCTGGCAACCATGCTACCAGGCCAGCAAAAGGTTGAGAAAACAAGCTAAATTTGCAAGAATTTCTCAGGGAGATTAACTCATCTCTTTTGATTAATTCTATAGTTTTAAAGATAAGTTCTTAATCATGAATTTAAGAAATCAGATTAACATGCTTATTATGTGTTTGAGTTGTTTGTTTTTAAATATAACTTTTATAAATTTCATGGATAGTTTTAATATGTATTTAAATAATGTTATTAAATAATAGGGGTAAATGTTAGGTTAAGGTGCTAATTATGTTTATTTTAGATGGTTGAAAGGAATTATTATTATTTTTTTATCTAAATTTTAGTATATGAAAAATGTAATAAGTTGAAAATTGAAATAATATGTTATTATAAAGGATTTAAAATTTTATTATTATATAATTTTAAGTCAATATTGATATACATTTTTAAATTTTAAGTATTATAGTATAATATCTCTGTGTTGTACCCTGCCTGCATCAGATATAGAGTACCAATTAACAAAAGAAAAGTTGGCAGCCGAACATCTGCATAACTTTTTTATTTATAATTTTGATTTTGATTTTTAGTAATGTTTATATAAATTACATAGAAGTAATATGTAGTAATAAGATGTTTTCTTATTATATTTAATTATTACGAGCGTTATTTTTTCTCAAGTTATATGTTTAAAATTCAGTGAAAGTGGAATATTTATATTTTAATAGATTTCAGCAATCAATTTTTATTGATAATATATATTTCAATTTCATTGTAATGTTCAACTATGCATATTGTTTTCTTCTATTTTTTTAATGGTGAATTAGTAACTTTGTTCTAACATTTCTCTATTATTCACATTAAAAATTTTGTGGTGAAACATTTTGATCTAGCAAGTGTGGCTCATTCGACAGAGATGAGCCACACTGGCTAGCTTAAAAAGTGGACCATAAAAAAATTTAATGTGAGTGATCTGGAAATGCTAGAACAACTCTTCTCATATAAATCTTTACTCTGAAACTTGTTGGAATTACCTAGGCAAGGTCTGGGATTAAACCTTCTATCTATCACTCTAACAACAAAAATATGTTCAACCATCTGCAACCAGATATTTATAAAACACAAATTTGAAGAAATGAAGATAAGATTTATAGAAGAAATTTGAACATGCATATGTAACAAAGAGGATTTACATGGGTAAAGATCCATGTAAATGCAAATGTAACAAAGAGCGTTTAGAAATGTAACAAAGAAGGTTTAGATGCATAAAGATCCATGTAAATGCAGTAAAGAAGGTTTAGCTAGGTTAGCTTGGCCTGTGCATGAATTTTGTGGAAAAAATTTGAATTAGACCCATTTAAAGCCTGGTTTAATATGCTTAGGTGGATCTGTGCATTGTTCCTATTCAGTGCCCTCCCTGTATATATGTTAATCACATATTAAATCATCCAAATTCAGTAATTCCACCTGGGTTAATTTCTCCACCTAGCACATTAAATTTTCTGTGATATATTCAGGGAATTTGCTCTTACGCAATTGAGACCAATGCAATAACATTGTTGTGGTATATACAGGGAAATTGCTCCTATGCAGTCGAGATCGAAACGACTTGTGCTCCATCAGCAGAAACAGCAGACCAAGTGGGTGTGAGATTTGGTGATTCATTGGGAAACCACGTGGTGGCAGCCCATTTGAAGCATCCCGAGCCTGTGTTCAATCCACGGCTCATTCCCACATTTGGACACCAGAAACAAGGTGGGACTAAAGTTCAGTACAGGGCCTTTGATAGATGTTCAATAGATAAGTTTGAGGTTGAAGGGCCATGCATGCAGAGAGGCATTTGCTATCTCTACCTCAAGCGCTTTGGGACTGATGACTGGAGACCCGGGTGGGCTAAAGTCCTCTCCAAACATCAAAATGGCGTCCTTGTCCGTGCCTCTGATATGTTTTACTTCAGAACGTTTCTGCCTAGCAATGTCTGGTTCGGCTTTGATTACTGTGATACTGATGGGCCTCACCCCCCTCTGCTTGCTCACGATGAAGTCAACTAGAACAATGTATATATACATGTGTGTGAGCGATATTTAGTGCTAATTATGCATGGTCATTGCTATTAGAATTAGAACTATTTAATAATGGCTTTTAAGTTTTTGTGGTTATAGATTTCTGGATTTCAACATCTTATTCTGCATCTTCAGGATGCTTGTTGAAATTTAAAAAAAAGAAAAAGAAAGTAAAGTAGCTTGTGAGAGTGTATTACAAGAATGAAATGTATGTATGGCATGTGTATATATACTCTGCAATAAAAATTGTATTGTATTGTAACATGAAGTGTAAGCACAAAGAAACGAAATAAATGTGTGAGTTAGTTGGAGATGTAATTTCACAATTTTTAATGTAAAATATTAATTTTACAGTTAACAGTGCTGTGAATTTTCACATTTAAAAAGATAAATTATATATATTCAAGCTCCTGGGACAGGTTAATGAGAAATTGTCTCTTTCCCACAACTCTTATTGAAAGTGCATTTCATGATTTTTATCTTAATTTTCTTTATTTAATGAGAAATTGTCTCTTTCTCACAACTCTTATTGAAAGCGCATTTCATGATTTTTATCTTAATTTTCTTTATTTTGATCAAAATTTTCTTTGTGCACTCTTTATTTATTTTTCTAAATAATTTTTTTTTGACGTTACTGTTTTTCAACTATTTTCTTATCAATTTAAAATTAAAATCTCAGGTACAGGGTTTAATATATTTTTAAAGATTTTTATTTCCAACCTAACACATCTCTATCATATTGGCTTGTAGAATGTCTTTGGGCACAATTATATGAAGAAAATTCATAACATGAAACATTTAAAAGTAAAAATCTCATGTGCCTAAGTTTAACATATTTTTAAAGATTTTTATCTCCAGCCTGTCATAGAGTATGAAATTTCTCATTGAATTTATATTTGTACCAAGAAATTTGAAATTCAAATTCCCCAACTTACTAGTATTTCTGGAAACATCTCAAAAAATAAAAAATAAATATTGGTTTGTATAGCACTTCTAAAAGCAATGACATGAAGAAAATATATAACATGAAGACTGCAAGAGTATGAAATTTACCATTGAATCTATATTAGTGCCAAGAAATTTGAGTTTCAAATTTCCCAACTTACATTTCAAAAAATAAAAATAAAAATAAATATATATATATATATATATATATATATATATATATATATATATATATAAAAGTTATAATTTACTTAAATTTTATGATTTTTTATTTTATTTTAAAGTATATGTTTTAATGTTTATAATGAATTGATGCCAATGCCTACCCATATTTACTAGCCAAATGTTTTTATAGCTGCCTTAATTATGGTTTTTTCACAATAAAGTATTAAGCTATGCCTTTAAAATAATCTTTGATTATATATTGCAAGGATATTTTGATATCTAAACAAGAAAGATATAATATATGTTACTTAACATTTGCAATTAGTTACTATATAGTTGATACTCTCTGTACTCTTTAACTACTCACACAGGTATGTTTTGTGATACGTGAGACTGTATATATTTAGAACTGTCTTTAGTGTTATTTTTTGGACTTTTCGGTGCCCCGTGGAAAAAAATTGAGTTGAAATCTTGATTTGTGTTGTTTAAACTGTTTTTTTTTACTATATATATAGATTCAACACCCTGAAAAAACCCTAAGGTACTTTTATTGTGTAAGGGTTATCCATCAAGCTTGTGATTTCAATAAATTCCTGCATCAAACTTCCAAAAAATCTCACTAAAAACGACTAATTTCTATACTCTTTAACTACATACATTTATTCTGTAATAGATTAAAATGTGTATATATGGCATTTGTAGAGATATAATCATGCAATAATAATTGTATTATAGTGTAAGCACAAACAACACAGGAAAAATGGAGCTAGTTAAAGGTGTAATTTCACTATTTTTAACACATTTATTTTTTTCACAAAGGAAAAATTTGTAACTTTTCATTAATAGATAAGTTACATGTTAAATGTGCTGGTAGTGTTCACTACTAATCAGACTTTCAAAAACCCAATTACTGCCAAACCAGCATCCAAAAAGACCAAAACAAAACAGAATAGCTGATACAAAATTAAATGCATATAACATCACAAATAAGTTCGATACATAACTTACTATTTTTAACACATTTATAATTACTTGTTACTGTTTTTTTTTTAAACTGGTAAAACATTTTATATTACAAATCTTTATTTTCTTATGTTGATTTTCCACCATGTCTTTTAGATAGCAAAATCTGCAATCCAGATCGTCCCAGTGATAAATATCTAGATGTTTCTCGGTTTAACAAATTTCATTCCTTCAACAAATTAGAGGCTCAGGAATAAATCTCTAGATTTTTCTTGCTTAAACAAATTGTGGAAACTATAATCACTCACCCACTCTTGCCACGCCATCAAATCACCTGAAATGATGTCTTTATCAAAGTTGTATATAAATGAATGCCACCCTTTCCACTCACGGACAATTTGCATCATTCTCAAAATATAAAAAAAATACAGGTCGTGTGATCAAATCCACATGTCAGTGCCAGGATAGTTTCTGTGTTGTTCATATGTGGACATAAGGTTTAATGTCATATCGTATTTTAATTAAATTGTTTTTTTTCTAAAAATTATGGAAATTTTAGTAAGATTTTAAAAAAATATGGCAGTGATTTTTGTAAATCTAGGTTATAACTATCAAACTTCAATATTTTGGGTGTTTTATAGATTTTTGATGGTGTTGAATCTATTATCACCATAAAAAATATGATTCAAACACTATTACTGGAAGATTTTTTTATCTTTTTTTTGCCCAGATTCTGGCCACTTTTAACAGTCTAAGCAATTCCTCCACCTTCGTAGACAACTCCATTTTAAAGTGTCTATGAAAAAAATTATGAAAACACTTATAATTAGTTGTGAACATTTATACTTATTTAAATATAAGATATAACTTTATTAATTAAAATAGAGTGTTTCAATTAAGAGAATATATATGTATATGAATGTTTAAATTAGAAAGGGGTATATTTAAATCTATCTATTTATGCACTGACATAGATATAATTTTATTAATTTAGACATTTAAATCTATCTATTTATACACTGACATAGATATAATTTTATTAATTTAGACATTTTGTATATAGCAATATAAATTTATCATTTTTAATTTAAATATTTTATTAAATATTTGAGTGTCATTTTTATATACATTTATATGTTAATATTTAATTGTCATTTCTTGTCAATTATAATTACTTTAATAGTATTAAATATTACATGAAGAAAATATATCACATGAAACATTACATGATTAGTGCAATAATTTGAAATTTCCCATTAAATGGCTTCTTAGAGAGTGGCATAGTTATTTATGATTGTACTATTTTATCTTGTTCACTTGGCTAATTATATGCTTAAGTGTCTCAACATTTCAATAGCTATGGTGATATTCTCTTCATTTTCTCATTATTTTCTCTACCTAAGCCTTTCATCATTATGTTGAGATTACCTTAAACAAAGATAATAGGATTAGAACCTCGGATGGGGTGACTAGTGAAGTGCAAGGGGGTTGCCACCGCCCCACTTGGCCAATGGGTTGCGAGACGTGGCAACACACCTCCTGCAAGTGACGAGCTCATAATGCAAGTGCATTATCCCAAGGTGCATGCCAAATGAATCATGAAGGAATGAATGGAGAGGGTGGACTCGAGTGTGGTAGAAGCTTGGAGATGAAGCTAGGTAGGGGAGTGTTAATGGTGATGGAGAATTGGGATTTATGTATAGTACTGAGCATTGGTTTTAGCGTACAAGCAAAATCAAGGCGCAGAGAAAATCACCAATCGGAATCAAAGGCCAAGCATAGGAGAGTGGAGGGAAAATTCATGTGAGGGGGGCTACACAGCAGTTCACTAGGGTGGAAATTATGAAGGTTAATGGTTACAAGCAAGTAAGGATCAATGAAGGAGTAGTTATTTTAAATGCATAAGATAAGGAGTTGATGGAAACTTAATTAAACTGAGATGGGGGTGAATCAGTTTAGTACATTCATGGATAACTTTTTCATTTCTTCCTAATGTTTATCTAAACTATTCAATGAGCATTTTAACACCATATAAAATGCAGATTTAATATATGAACAATATGTAATATGTGAACCACACATAACAACTTTCATGATAGCATAAAATCATCACATGGACACTAGATATAAGTGGAAACCCATAAAGGGAGAAAACTACAACTTTGTTATTATTGTGACACAAAGGAAAGCTCTTATTCCCTTAATACATCTAATTTTTTGTAGGCTCCAACCTTTTTCCCCTTGGAAAAATTGTATTTTTTCATTAACTATGGAAAAATTACATGTTGTAGATGCCTTAAGGCATATGCATCAAAATGTGACATAGTCACATATCAAAAATATAGTCCAAGTAGGTACCCCTTTCAAGGTGTACATGATAGTATCAACAAGTTCTGATAATCTAAATAATTCAAATACATATGTTCTGTTCTTTATGCTAAGTAACCAAAATAATATCAACTATATGTCAGCAATTCGATCTATGTATGGCCGGTGATAATATCTGAAGTGTTCATGTCCATTGTGTTCATCGATCAGCCATGTCCCTCGAGGTTGGAGTGTGGCCTCCTTGGAAAGCGTGCTAAAAAGCTGGTTACGCTCCCTGTAAATGCGAAAACATGAGATATATTCAAATTGTGTTTTTAATTGCCATAGGTCCTCCAAAATGTGACAAAGTGTGTGAACATGACATGTAGAAGACATATTAAACCAACTAATGATAATCTTGGAGTCCCCGAAAACCTGAAGGTGGTGGAAATCATGTTGAATAGCAAAATGTAGGAGGTGACGTAGGGTGATTAGCTCAGAAAAATTATTGGTGCTCGGTCCCAGACCCATTCGAATTCTGTAATGTTTATCGTCATTGATATGAAGCATGACACCACCCCTGAAGCCATGAATCTGTGTGGAGCCATCGAAGAATGCCCACGACTTATCCTTGATGATGAATTCTGGGGTAACAATGTGAGGAGGTGCTTGAGGGGCGACCGAAGGGAGACAGTTGTACAAAGATATCACCTGAGCGGAGGCCAATATCCAATGAGGCTGAATGTCTTGAAAGATGATTTGGTTTTGAATCTTCCATAGGGACCAGCAAATCAACAGAGGTAGGTTGCGGGCTTTGAGAGAAGTGGCTTATTGCCACCAGAATTGCCAAGCTTCAGCAATATCAGACCCATGCCACTGTGTCGATATATTGAGATCGACCAAAATCTGTCGCCAGAATGCAAGGGATATATTGCCCTGAAGGAATAAGTGACAAACCGATTTAGAATTTGATTTGCATAAAACACACCATGTGGGGCCGATGATAGAGCGTTTTTGTAATTTGTCTCCCGTAGGGGCGATGTTATGCAGGATGCACCACATGAAGAGGATGGAGCGGGGAGGTGCCTCTAACTTCCATAGACAATGCCACCACCATAAAATGTCATTGGGAGGATGATCAAAGTGTATGAATGAGTACCCAAGTTTTAGAGAGTATCGGTCGCTCGAGGCATGTTACCAAATTAATTCATCATCTTCTTGTGTGATCCAAATGTGTGATTCAGAGAGGGAGTTTATAAAATTGTGCCAATGCTCATGCCACTATTCGGGTAGCCCGAGGAGAGTGGCAGATTTCCAACCCTGTGCAAATATAGATGTACCCTTGGGGTGCACAATCTGATCAAAGGTAGTGATCCCCATGCCTTTGAGATGATCCACAAGTGCAGAGGGTAATGTATGGGCACCATCACATCTTGGCTGGGGGTCAAGCCCAATCCTAGCAGATGCCCCTGAATTGATATGCTAAGCGACACCATCCCTGATATGAGGCAGTGATTTGATAACAACCTTCCAAACAACAGATACATTTCAGGTGCTCCAGGAGGGCCTGCGGATCCATTCAATAGGTGATAGAGGATAAATATATTCCCAGGTGACCACCTCAGTCCAGAGGTTGTGGGACTTCATGATCTGCCATCCCATTTTTCCTGCAAGTGCAGAGGCAAATGAGTCCAAATTTTTTATGCCCCAACCCCCCATTTCTTAGGTAAAGTGACACTGTCCCAGTTGATCCATGCAAAAGTGTGCCCTTCTTTGTTTCCCATCCAGAGGAATCTTCTGCAAATTTGTTGTATCTTATTAAGAATGCCTTTGGGAATCCAAACAAGGGACATCCAGTACACAGGGGTGGCCATAAGAACAGACTTGACTAGGGTAAGTCTTCCATCCCTAGATAACCATCTGTGGTGCCAAGTAGTGATCTGATTTTCCAGCTTGGATATGAGCCATGACTAATCAACAATGTAATATGCGAGTGTCTTGAGACGAAAGCCAAGATATTTAAGGCCATCAGATAAATGGAGGATGGTGAAGGGGAATCGTCGGGTTGCAAGGGTCTGTTCCTGAAGAGTGCATCCAATGTTGGTCAATGTAGATTTGCATTTATTGCAGTTCATGCCAGTCGTTGTGAAGAAGGAAGTTAAAAAAGAGTAGAAGGAAGAGATGTCCCCCACAGATCCATTGAGAAAGATATGTACATCATCTACGAATAGCAAGTGAGTGAGCGAGTAACCTTCAGTAATCAGAATACCCAAAAGCCTACCGGATCTCTTCTCATGGGATATAAATCAACTCAGAGCCTCCATGATGATTAGGAAAAGGAGCATAGATAGAGGGCATCCCTGGCGAAGACCTCTTTTCGAGTCAAAAAAGGGGGAGGTCGATTCGTTGATCAAGACAATGAATGATACGCTGGTGATGCAGCACATGATCCAGTGGATATCCAGCATGGGGAATCCCATATGTGTCAGTATCATAGAGATGTACAACCAGTTGGATTGATCGAATGCTTTGGCCAGTTCTATCTTAAGGATGGTGCCATTGAGATGATTGATCTGAATGGAGTGCAGAGCTTCCTGAGCCGAGCCAATAGCCTCGTGGATCTAATAGTTATAAAGGAATGCAAATTTTTCAGGGGATATATGAGAAGATAATATAGGCTTGAGGCGGTTAGAGATAATCTTGGAAATGATGTGATAGATTCCGTTACAGAGGGAAATGGGTCGATAGACAGTGAAGGATGAGGGTGATGAAGGTGGAGTTGAAGGCATCATATAATTTCCTACTCAGTCGGCAATGTTCCACCACATTGAGAATGTCCTACCCCATGATCTCTGTTAGCCACCTATAAAATTTGTTATAGAAAAAGGTGGCTAAATCATTTTTTGGAGCCTTCAAGGAACAAATTTTATTGCAAAAAGTGTTATCCCTTGAAGACTCTTGAATGCCTCATGCCTCTTTCCAAATCCTCCTTACTGTGCCCATTTTACACTCTGGAATTCTGCTAATTTCATGAGAAGAAACTGCTGCAAAGTCACCTTTTTTCCCTTTCCTCACTTAAAAAACTAACCCCTGTTTTGCTCCTCTTTATTCCCCATAAAAATCCCTCATTTTCATGTTTTTCCCCTTTCCCCTTCATCAAAACCCCTTTGATAAGGTTTAAGACCCTTTCTTTGCCTTATCAAAACCCTCACAACCATTGAAAAACTTGAAAGATTTCATAAAAAACACATTTTTGTATTACAGACTTAAGCCCCCTTGGGCTAAGTTTTAAGCCACTTCCCCTCCACGTGCTTGCACCCTAGAACCAGGTGCTAGACCCACAAAGTGCTTATCGCATTGCAAAATATGAACGCATAAGTCTGTTTGCCGTGTTTAAAACTCCGATGCCAATTAGCCCTATATATCATAGCCCCCGATTATATTGCATTTCATATAAACCAAGACCCCGCAGTCGGGTGCCTATCCACTTCGCATATATAAAACTATCTCGACGCTAAAACCTTTGTTTTTATTAATTTTTGGTGTTTTTTGCAAGGTATAAAAAGGTGTCCGCCGGGGCAAGGCTTAAATCGCTCTTCACCGTCGATCTGATCTGCAGATCGACGACCCACAAAACAATCACCTCGGTGGTCCCTGCGGTCCATCACTGTACAAAAACAACAGTTTTCATAGCACCGCCTTTGTGGGGAAATCTGTATTTCCCGTTTGGACGCTATCAGCGCCATCGGCCAACATGTGGCCATGAGCGGTGTGGTGATACCGCCCTCATCACGCATTAAAAATTGACTATGGGCCCAACGCAATATTAACGTGTGCCGTCCGATCTAAGGCCGGCTCATCGTACAATGATCGCGCCCAAAAGAAGCTCGAGGGATAGGTTAAGGTATGGTGCATTATCAAAGCATCTCTGCCGTCGATCTAATCTGCAGATCGACGGCCCGAAATCAGTCGCTCTGGTCCCCACAGCCACGACAGCAATCAACGGTCCCACAGAACCAGTGGTCCTCGACGCCTAGTCAACATACACATCAACGCACACATGGTAGCAGCAGATTGGAGCGGGCCTTGTTTGTTTGCTCGTATGGTCATGAAATCTGGACCCGGGGAACTCTAT
The DNA here is from genome assembly GCA_034641835.2 of Pinus albicaulis. Classification (NCBI taxonomy): domain Eukaryota; kingdom Viridiplantae; phylum Streptophyta; class Pinopsida; order Pinales; family Pinaceae; genus Pinus; species Pinus albicaulis. The sequence continues at coordinate 1,502,368,732 of CM076570.1, read as the reverse complement.
AGGGTAGAATTCATAAGGATTTCGGGTCACACTTATGCTGATGTCAGCAGGCCCCAATCCGGACCCGGGGAACTTTATATGCCAGATTTCATAAGGATTTCGGGTCACAAACACCCTGACATCAACAAACACCTTTTGTGACCCGAAATGGTTATACAGCTTGGTTTTATTTAAAGATTTGAAGTCTGGGTATGTTATTTGATAAAGGGTGATTATATGGTTTTTCCATTATATGTTGAAGAAAGGCTGAAGGCCGGGGTTTAATTCTCGTGCCTTCGATTCTTTAAAAGGAAGCCATCCAGGGGTTCAAAATTTCCGCGCCTCGTCAATACTCTAAAGGCATTGATGCCTCACGACCCCTGTGCAGCACTGCACACCAACAAAACAAAATAAATCAGTCACAAATCAGAGAGTACCAAGGTCGAAGACAGAACACACCAGCATGGAAGATTGAAGACAGATTTGCGGGGATCACGGCTAAGATTGATTATCAAAAGCCTAATCCCCCAAATTAAAACACAGTTAAAGGAAAATCATAATTGTTTAACAGACAGAAAGGCCTCCACTGCCACATCTGAGGCAAATTGATTCCCCTAGCTACCACAGTGCCACTTGTGCCTCAAAGTATTCAAATGCAGGTCGAAGTTATTGATCAAGATCAGATATTTGCTTCAACCCAGCCAGAGAGTGAATTCTGCAAATAAACTTAATAAAAAAATATCAGCATAATTACTCTACTACAACACAGAGCCTCAAAATTCAATAAGGGCTCCCACCGAGCCTACTCTTAAATGAAAAACATTAATACAGACAGAACACCTGTAAGATTCTTCATCGAGCCCCCCAAAGGCCGAGAAGCCATTAAGTTTATATTAATTATCCTTGAAGATATTTTATTAGATCTCACCTCCTCATTCTCCTATAAATAATACTGGAGAAGATGAAAGAGGGGTTGGTTGATCACTAGTTGTAATATTGAAACTCTTTGAAATAATACATAGTCTGTTGAAGTTGAAGAAGAAATTGAAGTCTTGGAAGCCTTGATGATGTTGTTGCATGCTTGTTCCTGAGAAGGCTCTTGTTAGTTGAATCCTTTGTCGAAGTGTACGAAAAAAGACCACTTTAGCTACGCATAACTAATAGCCCTAACATCAAATATGGCTGCCAATATCTTCAGATCTGCAGTTAGTTGATCAAGACAAGAGCTGCAAAAAACCAGATCTATGCATAAAAAGACATTAAGTAGTAAAAAGAAGGGTTTGCTCCATATATTCAATAGACAAGACAAGAACAATTTTTGAAAGAATTTTTTGTATTAAGGGCACCTCGGAGGAAAACGAGAAGATGTTTCCAATTCTCCTCAAAGGGATGGGTTCTTGGAAGTCCTCAGCACTTTAGATCTAAAATTTCTCTCTCCTGTTGGTGTAGAAAACCCAGACACAGATAGAACTCAAAGGGAGCTCACACAGCAAATAATGGAAAATATGACAATGATAATGGCTCAAAGTCAGACCAAGAGTTTAGATCCAGAGTGATCCAATAGGCAACCAAAGGTGAAGAATGGTAGGAAAAACCCTCCTATTTATAACAAAATATTGGGTCATTCTAGATCTTGGTGCATGATTAAAATAATGTTAACCAAATCTAGATCCACCTTTTATGGAATATTTTATTATATTTGTTGGAGGAAAAAAGTATTTGACTTGGGTCAAATCCCTTTATTTGTAAATAATAAATAAATAAATGATTTATTTATCATTTTAAGGAAGTGGTTGAATGATAATCGAATAAATAATGATTTATTTAATTATTTGTGGGTGATTTAGTCATATTTAACAAGGAATATTATTTAAATAAGATTTAAATAATTATTCCTAGAAAATAATAAGATAAGTAGAGATTTATCTAATTAATTTCTTTGTTTTGGGTTAAACATGATGAGGAATAATAATTAAATTATTGTTTAATTAATTATTCCATGAGGAAAATCAAACAAATATAGATTTGTTTAATATTTCCTTTTGGGGTTTCCTGTTTAGACCATAAAAAACCTAATAAATGTGGTTTATTAAGTTATTTGACATAGTGAAAGCAATTTTACTTAGGGTAAAATTAGTCTTACATGGTGTACTTGGGTCCATCTAATGATAGTAGGTTAGATGACCAAAAAATGGTGTAACAGATTGCCCCCCAGCGTTCGAGTGTTAGGAGAAAATCGTATGATCGAAGTACGTTGTAAGAACTCAATCACCAGACATCAAAAGGGAAGTCAGAGAGAGAAGTGTAAGGTAGATTAAGGTGTTGAAGAACTAGACCCTGAGGAGACGAGACTTGCAGGTGCAACAAGTCTCTTTTTATGAGAGGGTACCTGTGATAAAGGCGGTGGGGGAGGCATACCTATGCCCGTCGAGACAAAGTACAAAAGAATAGTGTGTCCAGTAAACAAGGGACCGAACCATAAAGTACAGCCGGCATAAACATGAGCCAGATAAAAATACAACGAGGGATCCCATATACATGCTGTGCCTGGGGTAACAGCCAGGACTTATACAATAATATTTGAGTACATGAGATACAAATACAACCGAAATGCCCCCTATAAGCGGGGAAGGGCTCACAAAATTTGACTGATACATGCAAATCAGAGAGGCGTTGCAAGCGGTGAAGGCCGACATCATCAAATATATGGAGCTGCATCAAGGGCTGCAATGAAGAGGTCATCCGGGCATGTGGGGGGCTACCTGTAGGGCCACCCCCTCATGAGGGCTGAGACATCTCACACACACCTGGGAATCACCAAGAGCTGCTGCTACATCACTGAACCATCAAGTATACGGATCTCGATCATGCTGAAAGTGAACTGGAGTGGAGAAACAATCAAGTCAAAGGGAAATGAGAGATCCCTTTGCCTGATCCGAGGCACCGAACAAGAGTATAAGCTGGAACCAAGGTACACCGCCCTCTAGACCTGTCTTCTGGAATGAAGGAACTGATGTCGACAGAAGGAGGTCCGCCATAGGTGAGGCAATGAGAGATCCTCAACGAATGCACGAGAGAAAATAGTAGAGCGACAGACAGACTAATACCAATGATGATGGTGGAATGGAGGGGACTGAGTAGCGAATGGACGACTTCCCTTGCTAGAGCATAAAGGGCATGAATGACATGGCAACGACTGACACAATATCATCAGGGATAAGGGACAGTGGGACTGAAGGTCATAATGTGCGACACAAGAGAGAAACCAAGCAATGAGGGATGGAGGAATATAGCGGGGTACAAAAGGGACTCGAGATAGACTCCATGAATGCGATGATGACTCCACTTAGATGCTCTAAACAAGGGTGACTCGATGGTGCTGCCACACAATAAAGGTCCAATGGGGGACCATGAAAACATGAGTATAAGATGGTAACTCATGACGAAAATCGACACGAACAAAGACAAGTAAGGAGGCAAAGTGGTGCCCCAAGTACAAGTGTTGTAAGTGAAGAAATGCGATTTTAAGGAAAGGTGAATTGACCCATCTTGGACAAAATGTGTCCTGGTGAAGTATCAAATCACAAAAAACTAATAGATACCTATTTGAGGGATCGATGAGAGCTTTCCAACGGTGCAGATGATTTGTCAAACGGAGCTACGGTATGGTCGCAGCAGGCGAAAGAAGAAACAAGGGTTCTCTTTTAATAAGGCAGTTTTCCCTCCAAATCCATTCATTTTCTAGTGTTGCTGTGGTGAATGTAGAGAGGAGAGAAGGCCTTAAATCTTGTGGCGAGCGCGGTGGACAAACCGACCGTTGGAATTGAGATCCGTCAGTTGCAGGTAAGAGGCCTAACCTTACTCTTTCATTTTGATGGATTGAAAGTTCAGATTAGGGCCCAGAATCTCAGGAACAACTCCCCTTGCATCTTTTCGTCCGGGTCGCAGTTTTTGGGCCAAAATCTGTGACCTGGGACGCAGGTTTTGAGCCAAAAGGTGCGACTTGTCCCAGGATTTGGCAAAAAAGTGCGACCTGGAAGATGAGGGGGTTTTAGGGCTGTTTGATGGCTGAGAGTTGGGTTTTTTGTGTTTGGTTACAGTATTCCCTATCTGTAGGCTGACAAAGATGATATTTTGGTGCATATATGGCAGATATACAGGTGAACTGGAGAGAGAGGGACCTGGGTACATTACGGGCAGAGATCCACCTTGACATTAGCAAACACCTTTTGTGACCTGAAATGGTTATATAGCTTGTTTTTATTGAAATATTTGAAGTCTGGGTATGTTATTTGATAAAGGGTGATTATATGGTTTTTCTGTTATATGCTGAAGAAAGGCCGAAGGCCAGGGTTTAATTCTCGTACCTTCGATTCTTTAAAAGGAAGCCATCCAGGGGTTCAAAATTTCCGCGCCTCGTCAATACTCCAAAGGCATTGATGCCTCATGACCCCTGTGCAGCACTTCACACCAACAAAACAAAAGAAATCAGTCACAAATCAGAGAGTACCAAGGTCGAAGACAGAACGCACCAGCATGGAAGATTGAAGACAGATTTGCGGGGATCACGACTAAGATTGATTATCAAAAGCCTAATCCCCCAAATTAAAACACAGTTAAAGGAAAATCATAAGTGTTTAACAGACAGAAAGGCCTCCACTGCCACATCTGAGGCAAATTGATTCCCCTAGCTACCACAGTGCCACTTGTGCCTCAAAGTATTCAAATGCAGGCCGAAGTTATTGATCAAGATCAGATATTTGCTTCAACCCAGCCAGAGAGTGAATTCTGCAAATAAACTTAATAAAAAAATATCAGCATAATTACTCTACTACAACACAGAGCCTCAAAATTCAATAAGGGCTCCCACCGAGCCTAATCTTAAATGAAAAACATTAATACAGTCAGAACACCTGTAAGCTTCGTCATCGAGCCCCCCAAAGGCCGAGAAGCCATTAAGTCTATATTAATTATCCTTGAAGATATTTTATTAGATCTCACCTCCTCATTCTCCTATAAATAATACTGGAGAAGATGAAAGAGGGGTTGGTTGATCACTAGTTGTAATATTGAAACTCTTTGAAATAATACATAGTCTGTTGAAGTTGAAGAAGAAACTGAAGTCTTGGAAGCCTTGATGATGTTGTTGCATGCTTGTTCCTGAGAAGGCTCTTGTTAGTATGAATCCTTTGTCGAAGTGTACAAAAAAAGACCACTTTAGCTATGCATAACTAATAGCCCTAACATCAAATATGGCTGCCAATATCTTCAGATCTGCAGTTAGTTGATCAAGACAAGAGCTGCAAAAAACCAGATCTATGCATAAAAAGACATTAAGTAGTAAAAAGAAGGGTTTGCTCCATATATCCAATAGACAAGACAAGAATAATTTTTGAAATAATTTTTTGTATTAAGGGCACTTGGGAGGAAAACAAGAAGATGTTTCCAATTCTCCTCAATGGGATGGGTTCTTGGAAGTCCTCAGCACTTTAGATCTAAAATTTCTCTCTCCTATTGGTGTAGAAAACCCAGACACAGATAGAACTCAAAGGGAGCTCACACAACAAATAATGGAAAATATGCAAATGATAATGGCTCAAAGTCAGACCAAGAGTTTAGATCCAAAGTGATCCAATAGGCAACCAAAGGTGAAGAATGGTAGGGAAAACCCTCCTATTTATAACAAAATATTGGGTCATTCTAGATCTTGGTGCATGATTAAAATAACGTTAACCAAATCTAGATCCACCTTTTATGAAATATTTTATTATATTTGTTGGAGGGAAAAGGTATTTGACTTGGGTTAAATCCCTTTATTTGTAAATAATAAATAAATAAATGATTTATTTATCATTTTAAGGAAGTGGTTGAATGATAATCAAATAAATAATGATTTATTTAATTATTTGTGGGTGATTTAGTCATATTTAACAAGGAATATTATCTAAATAAGATTTAAATAATTATTCCTAGAAAATAATAAGATAAATAAAGGTTTATCTAATTAATTTCTTTGTTTTTGGGTTAAACATGACTGGGAATAATAATTAAATTATGGTTTAATTAATTATTCCATGATGAAAATTAAACAAAATAGGTTTGTTTAATATTTCCTTTTGGGGTTTCCTGTTTAGACCATAAACAACCTAATAAATGTGGTTTATTAAGTTATTTTACATAGTGAAAGCAATTTTACTTAGGTTAAAATTGGTCTTACATGGTGTACTTGGGTCCATCTAATGATAGTAGGTTAGATGACCAAAAAATGGTGTAACAGATTTCCCCCCAGCGTGCGAGTGTTAGGAGAAAATCGTATGACCGAAGTACGTTGTAAGAACTCAATCACTAGACATCAAAAGGGAAGTCAGAGAGAGAAGTGTAAGGTAGATTAAGGTGCTGAAGAACTAGACCCTAAGGAGACGAGACTTGCAGGTGCAAAAAGTCTCTTTTTATGAGAGGGTACCTGTGATAAAGGCGACGAGGGAGGCATACCTATGCCCGCCGAGACAAAGTACAAAAGAATAGTGTGTCCAGTAAACAAGGGACCGAACCATAAAGTACTGCCGGCATAAACATGAGCCAGATAAAAATACAATGAGGGATACCATATACATGCTGTGCCTGGGATAACAGCCAGGACTTATACAATAATATTTGAGTACATGAGATACAAATACAACCCAAATGCCCCTTATAAGCGGGGAAGGGCTCACAAAATCTGACTGATACATGCAAATCAGAGAGGCGTTGCAAGCGGCGAAGGCCGACATCATCAAATATATGGAGCTGCATTGAAGGCTGCAATGAAGAGGTCATCCGGGCATGTGGGGGGCTACCTGCAGGGCCACCCCCTCATGAGGGCTGAGACATCTCACACACACCTGGGAATCACCAAGAGCTGCTGCTGCATCACTGAACCATCAAGTATAGAGATCTCGATCATGCTGAAAAGGAACTGGAGTGGAGAAACAATCAAGTCAAAGGGAAATGAGAGATCCCTTTCCCTGATCCGAGGCACCGAACAAGAGTATAAGATGGAACCAAGGTACACCTCCCTCTAGAGCTGTCTTCTGGAATGAAGGAGTTGATGTCGATAGAAGGAGGTTCGCCATAGGTGAGGCAATGAGAGATCCTCAACGAAAGCACGAGAGAAAATAGTAGAGCGACGGACAGACTAATACCAATGATGATGGTGGAATGGAGGGGACTGAGTAGCGAATGGATGACTTCCTTGCTAGAGCATAAGGGGCATGAATGACATGGCAACGACTGACACAATATCATCAGGGATAAGGGACAGTGGGACTGAAGGTCATAATGTGCGACACAAGAGAGAAACCAAGCAATGAGGGATGGAGGACTATAGCGGGGTACAAAAGGGACTCAAGATAGACTCCATGAATGCGATGATGACTCCAATTGGATGCTCTAAACAAGGGTGACTCGATGGTGCTGCCACACAGTAAAGGTCCAATGGGGGACCATGAAAACATGAGTATAAGATGGTAACTCACGATGAAAATCGACACGAACAAAGACAAGTAAGGAGACAAAGTGGTGCCCCAAGTACAAGTGTTGTAAGTGAAGAAATGCGATTTTAAGGAAAGGTGAAGTGACCCATCTTGGACAAAATGTGTCCTGGTGAAGTATCAAATCACAAAAAACTAACAGATACCCATTTGAGGGCTCGATGAGAGCTTTCCAACGGTGCAGACGGTTTGTCAAACAGAGCTATGGTATGGTCGCAGCAAGCGAAAGAAGAAACAAGGGTTCTCTTTTAATAAGGCCGTTTTCCCTCCAAATCCATTCATTTGCTAGTGTTGTTGTGGTGAATGTAGAGAGGAGAGAAGGCCCTAAATCTTGTGGCGAGCGTAGCGGACAAACTGACCGTTGGAATTGAGATCCGTCAGTTGCAGGTAAGAGGCCTAACCTTACTCTTTCATTTTGATGGATTGAAAGTTCAGATTAGGGCCGAAAATCTCAAGAACAGCTCCCCTTGCATCTTTTCGGCCGGGTCGCACTTTTTGGGCCAAAATCTGTGACCTGGGACATAGGTTTTGAGCCAAAAGGTGCGACCTGTCCCAGGATTTGGCAAAAAAGTGCGACCTGGAAGATGAGGGGGTTTTAGGGCTGTTTGATGGCTGAGAGTTGGGTTTTTTGTGTTTGGTTACAGTATTCCCTATCTGTAGGTTGACAAAGATGATATTTTGGTGAAGATATGGCAGATATACTAGTGAACTGGAGAGAGAGGGACCTGGGTACATTACGGGCAGAGATCCAGGCAGATCAGGGTGTCCGTCGTGTGTTGGCCAGGTTTTGGGTTCTGAAGTTTTTGGAGAACCCTTTGATGAAAGCTGGAGAGCCCTTGTTGGCCCGGATTATTAGTTATTGGGATCCAGAGCATGAGGTCTTTGTAGTGCAGGGGCACAGGATCGAACTGACAGTCCAGGATGTGTATTTCCTGGCAGGTCTCCCGCCACTTGGGATGGTGGGAAATACACAACCAGTGTTACCGCGGGGGCGGAACATCATGGAGTTTGTCGAGCGGCATTGTCGACCGGGTCTCCGAGTCAAAGGGACGCGGATACCGATCGGGGAACTAGAGAGACTGGAGACCGGGGGAGTGGCCGCAGCGGTGCTGCGGATCCTAGGCAACCAGGCGTTCCATCACATCACTGGGGGGTAGATGATGATCGTAGAGAGTGTGTTGAGTGGGACCTACTATGGGTGGGCCCAAATGATGTTGGTGTCGTTAAAACGACAGTTATCGCTTTGCAAGCGGCAAGTGAACCACGATTGCTCGTATGGGACTTTATTGTGTTCCTTCTTTTTTGAGAAGATCCCGACCCTACGACCTCGTATACAGCTCCCAGATGGTGGCCCGAGAGAGCCCAGGATGCGCCGGTGGGGGCGCCCACTGTGCAGAGGAGGAGGAGGGGCGGTCGGACGAGTGTTTCATCCTGAGTTTTTTGACCATTGGGATCAGATGCCGTTATACATAGGCGACTATCCCTATAGTGGGATGAGTTATTGTGGAGATCCGGACCTGCCACTTCCGCCTGGTCGAGTATGGGGGCCCGATGGTAAGTGACAGATTACTATTCTTGTATGGGCATGTTAAAGTTATTGAATAGTAGATATGGTACTGATTCATGTACTTTTGGTATGCAAATATAGCTCCGGTAAAATCGGCCGGATATATGGGACGCCCGGCAGCCTCTGGAGCTGCAGGGTCGATTCGGTCGAGAGCAGCGCGCAATGAGGATGCAGCCGCCCTACTAGAGGACATCCGTCGTAGATGCGAGAGGTTGCTGACCGGAGTTTCGGAGCGCGGGTGGCAAGACTTAGACGACCAGTACGTGGAGGCATGCATTGGTCTTCCCTCAGAATGGCGAGGTGTCATGTGGCGCATGGCGATGGCCGGTCAAGGCATACGTGATCTACGGGCTGCAGGGGCAGAGCCATTGGCTCGGGATCCGCCAGATAGTGAGTAGGTGTGGGGCATGTGGTGCCCCCTAGTGTGTATGTAGGGGCAGGTGGTGCCCCTAGTTTTGAGTTTTTTGTAACATGCTATGGGCATGTCATATGTATCAGAGTAGATGGACTCTAAACACATGTTTTGCGACACATATTATGGATATGCATCTTTTTTAATGATTATGAATGTTATTGTCTTGTATAAAATGCATGTGATAAATGCCAATCTAGAACATGGTTTGCAATACTATCTACATAGTGATTCTGTTCTCGAGGTACATGGTTGAAAGTTATGGTTTCAAATTCATGTATCAAGAGTTTCACTCGTAAATATCGTCTAAACAGCACAGGATTACACACACAATAGACACCATTTAGTTGCATGACAAGAAGTAGGGAATCTAAATGAACATGCAGATGGAGGATGCGATGAAAGAGGGCATCGGCTAAGAGACCACGTATTGCATCATATTCGACCTGATTGTTGGTGGCAGTACCAATGCAGACCCCGTTTGAGAGCACAAGGGCATGCAAGGGGGTTAAAATGGCCCAACCTGCCGAGGCTAGATTCCGGGAGTAACGACTTGCACCATCGGCGTAACCGATATAGGGTGGGGACGGGAGGTCCTGCGAAACAGTGTTACAAGACAACAAATGGGGGGAGGAGGGACAATGACGGCAGCGTGATTGTACAGAAGACATCGAGCGGCAACTGCGGGAGGGAGTGCGATGAGCAGGATGGCTATGACTCATATACAAACTAGAGGGTGGTATATGAGGGCTATAGGAGGTATGGCGGGGACTCGGGCTGCGGAGGTCAACAGAGATACGGGTGGAGTTATCTCATGTATGGGAGGAAAAGAGGAGGTCAAGGGTGGAAAAGACACCACATGACGCGACAAAGTTATCTAAATCATTCGTAGGGGAAGAAAGGCTCGCATACGGATCATCACGGGGAATGACAGAAGAATAGGGAAACAAATGGTTAAAATATGGGGAGCCCAAGGTGGTCGCTGAAGGGGGGTCAAGTGAAACAACAGGGGAGGATTCAAGGGGAATGTGCTCCAAGGGTCTCACAGAGGATGATAGGTAAAGAATGGTGGTAGTGGACTCTGTCATCTGCATATCAGGGGGGGGGAATGTCAATGGAAGCGGGGGGATCCTCAAGCTGACCCGAAGCATACTGTGCGAGGATGGGAGAGGCGGACTGATTTTGTTCAACCTCATACTCACGGACTACTTCTAAAGAGGCGCAATAATGTGTCAGGTGAGGACAATGGTGGGAGTAATGGCCATGGACACCACACAAAGCACAGGGTTTGCTAGTGCGAATATTTTTTGGGTTCTTGGTTATGGATGAGGACGGAAGAGAAGGGTCGGAGACCGTAGACTCAGGGAACACGACTTTAACCATGGGTTGAATGCGGGGCAACTCAGGACAATTATGGGTGGCGTGACCGACGACATCACACAAGGCGCGAGGCTTTGCGGGCGGAGGAGGAGCTGGGTCAGTCGGGGTGGCCTTGTCTTTGGATGCCCCCTTGCGAGCTTTTCCTTTCTTTCATGGAGCTGTCACCAGAGGGGTAGGGTCCTGGGGAGGTGTGGGGGGCATGGTAGCCATGGAAGAAGCGAGGGGGACCGGTTGAACCGGTGTCAAAGCAAGATAGGGTTTGGAGTGACCAGGAGGGGTAGCGGCTGGAGGGTCGAGGTACCAGACGGGTATACCCAGGGTCAAGTTAGGGAGAGAGAGAGTGGACATGACAGGGACCGAATAGACTCCGGGAGGGGGAGCTAGGAAAGGTATCTGACCAGCGGGATAATGACTAGGAGGGATGGCTCTGAGATGGTTAAGGCCTGGGGGAACGGTTCCAGGGGGATAAAGGGGTTCAGGGATACCAGCTGTGAGAGAAGGGCCAGAAGGAGGAGGTCCGGCTGGCGGAGATGAAGGGCTAGGAGCGGGTTGCGGTGGGTGAGGTTGAGTCTGAGGTTGCTGACTAGCCGAAGCGGGTTGCTTAAGGGCAGCCTGAGACAATTGCATCATGCAAACATTCGATAAGCTGGGATCAGAGATATGAGGAGGGGGGAGACTAGGAAAAGTTCCGAGCAAGGAGGAATCTTTGTATATGCCGGGGGAGACACTGGTCAAGGAATCGACAGTTTGCTTATTGGCTACAGAAGAGATGGTCGTCTCCAGGGAGGTCTGAGACGGCGACTCATGGTAAGTCAACTGGTCGATGGTGAATATCTTTCCATTGTGAGGAAAAGACATCTTGCAAAAAACCGCGGATGGGACAGCAGACATGGCATAGGTGTAGCTTCACCCTAATAGAATGTTGTAGTCTATGGGGGCATCGATGACTTCGACGTCAACGCAAACGGTCTTACCGGCAAGGGTGATAGGAAAATTGCGAAAAAGGCCAATGGGTTGGGAGGCGTGGCCGTCCCACGCTCGAAGGGTGATCGTGGAAGGGGCCAACTCAGGAGAGCCGAGTTGCTTCCAAACCGAAGCAGACATCACACAGGTGGATGCCCCCTCATCAATTATACACCGAGAAATGTTGGCATTCCGGATTTTGACTGGGATTTGGAAGGCGACGGAAGCAGGAAGAGGAGGATGTTCTGATTGATGGGCGTCGAAAACAATCATTTGGTCATCAGCAAGATCTACAGTGCCCACGGCAGATAGCAGAGCCTTCTTTTGGGAAGGGCACGATTGGAGGAGTTCCAACGTGGAAATGGCAGCAGGAGATTGCGCAAAATCATCTACTATGCTATACGAATGAGCAGATCGACCAGAAGCAACATTTCGACGTAACAGTCTTTTAGGAATCTTGGTATGGACCTCAACTTTGGGTTGAGGGATGTGTAAGGCACCATTGGATGTCGAAAAAGGCTTTGTAGAACCAGAAAAAGGGGACTTGGGGGCAGACTGAGCGGGAGGCTTGGGGTACTGGCGAGACCGAGTTTGAAGATGAAGGTCGATGGTTAGGGATGGATCAGAGTTCATCATGAGGATCTGGTAATCGGAGGAACCAGAAAGGGAAGGTGGAGTGGCGACCTGTCCGTCAGGTGGTTGGGTAGCCACGAATCCTTGCTGAGGGAAAGGATCAGTAGACATAGCTGGTTGAGTATTGGCCACATTAGGGGGAGCATGAGGGGAGGCATGTTGTCCTCGCAATGTGGCTTGAGACTCCCACATCTGCCGCATCTATGGTAAGAGGGGACAATCGTGGGTGTAATGATCGTAAACATCGCAACATGAACAAGGCTTATTTGTGCGAAGTGGCCTGTCCAGCTTGGGCTGAGTGCCCTGTTGCTGGTTAGCAGTGTTAGGGTCAACACCTTGAGGATTGGGTCCACGAGTACCAGGGGCAGGTTGATTTGGATTGCCTCTCCGCCTTCTTTGAGAAGGGGGATTAGTCGCACCCTGATGTGCAAAGACTTTCCCGGGAGGGGGCTGTAGGTGCTGTTGCGGGGGCGGAGGAGGCAAGGGAGGTGGAAGCGGATATGCTGGAGGAGCTGGTGCACCAGGCTGCGGATAAGGATAATGGTTAGGTTGGGAAACATTGAGGTAAGCAGGAGGTTGGGCAAAAGGATGAGGCATGCCGTATCCTGGATACATGCTACCTGGAGGGCGAAAAGTGCTAGAGCTGCTGGCCCCTCCCGGAGGGAGACCATAGCCCATAGGAGGTTGAGCATACGGATGAGAATGGGCTCCAATGATACCGTTGGCGGAATGAGATGCCCATAGGGCGTTAGCGCCTTCGGGCCTGGGGAGGTCAGGAAGGACGGTATAAACATAACCAGACTGAGCGTAGATTAGGTCATATTTTAAGGCTATTTGGAGGGCGGCTTCTTCGGTTTGAGGGAAATGGGAGGCGACATCTTTGCGAATGGGAGCTAAGAGAGTGCAAAGGAACCAGTCCATATAAACCCGATCTTCGAAGGGGGGAGCTCGACATAAGCTTCGTCTTCTTCGCCATTCCTGGACATGAGTGGAAAGGCGGGTCGAAGAGGTTTGCTTGAAAGAGGTCAAAAGCTCCGTACCAGTATCGTATCAGAGAGGGAGCTGGAAATAAGATAAAAAGGTTTGGGCAATGGTCGCAAAGGTGGTATGGGAAGAGGTGGCTTGGTCAACATACCATTTAGAAGCTTCGCCGGTAAGCGTGCGTTGGAACAACCGAAGACGGATGGAATCATAGGTAATGGAATTGGAGGAACACCACATGTGGAAAGATCGGACATGGTTGGTTGGATCTTCTCCAGCAAGGCCTTCGAACTTAGGGATGTCGAAGGGGAGCTTGGTTGGCATAGCAGGCCAACCAACATCATGGCGGATAGGGTCATTGATCAACTGATTGAAATCGGGGAGGCTGAGGCCTGTGATGTACGGTAGCAAGGGTGTAGCCGAGGTAGTTCCTGTGGCGGTTCCGCTAGTGGTGGTTCCGGCATTAGGGCCGGGAGCACTGCCAGCGTTAGGCCCTGGACCAGACATAGTGAAGGTGACAGGGGAAGAACCAGAAGTAAAAGGAGAACCCAATGAATCAGAAGAGGAATCAGAATGCAGACTCGAAGGAGGACTGGCTCGACGACGGTGGGACGGAGCAGGTCGATCGACCGGAAACTGAGGGTGAAGGCCAAGAAGTCTCTGGGAAGCGCGCCTTGGGGGCGCAATGATGGCAACACAAACACGGCACGAGGGGAAGAAGAATGAATGACAGAGGCAGGGAGGTGCAGAATCAAGTGATTACAATGTCGAAACAAGGGCAAAAAGGTGCAGTGTCAATTGATTTTAAAGTCTTTGCCTGGCGGTGTAAACCAAGCTCTTCTTCGCTTAGGGTGAGTGTGTGGCGTGCGTTAATTTTAATTTTTAAACCGTTTTCGTTTTGAGAGCAAGAAAAAAAAGTGTGTTGCGTAACTGAAAATAATGCTACAAAGACAGTATATAATGCTGAAATAACAGAAAATTAACAGCTACTAGTGCATCGAATCAACCCAAAAAGGCGGGTCTCTCAAAACTAATCTAAAAGAGGGAAAAAATCTAGTCAAAACACACTAAAAAGAGGCCAATAGATCTAGGGTCGGAAGGGACAAAGATCTAAAGGGGAAAGCTACTGAAAAGAGGTGCAGATCACAGCCAAGAGGCAGAGGCAAGGTGGCTGGAAAAAGGAGGAAATCAGCAAAAAGTAGAAGGGGCAAGGAGGAGGCCCTAACAGTAGATCCAAACAAATCTTCAGGAGGTGATTTGAAAGGGAGAAGAGCTGATTAAAAGAGGTCTGAAAAGGAGGTATTAGATCTGGAAAAAGGGGGGCTGAAACTCTGAAAAAACAGACCTGAAACAGATAAAAACTCTTCCACAAAAAGTGGAGGGTACTGAAGCCCTAGGGGGCTATGTTCCCACTTAGATGAGCAAAACAGACTGTGACCAGCCTAAACGGGTCGAGATGTAGGTCGGAAAACCTCGACACAGGCTTCCGTAAAAACCTTAAAAATTGCGAAAAACAAGCAAAAAAAGCGAAGTGTGCCTTATGTTCTCGACCGTTTCCGTGGCAAAGCCGCAAATGGGTCGAAAAGGCGACCGAAGCTCCGGTGTCTCGCTACGTATTTTCGGAAAAGTTGCCGTCTCAGTTGCGGCTGATGTCGCTTACCTGCGCAATAGGGCTAGAAAAACACGGAAGTTAAAATTTTTAATGTTTTAGGGTTTTTGTGAGAAAAAAAACATAAAAATAGGAAAAATAAAGAGATGAAAAGAAACCCTAGGGTCTGAAGTAGCTGGATATGCAAGAATATGAAAAACGATAGTAGTTGTAATTTAAAACCCGTGTGGAGTCACCATTTGTTAGTATGAATCCTTTGTCGAAGTGTACGAAAAAAGACCACTTTAGCTATGCATAACTACAGTTCCTAACACGAACATGGTCACAACCTCTTTAGATCTCAGCTATTCAATCAAAACAAGAGCTACAAAAAGCCAGATCTATGCATAGAAAGACATTAAGCAGTAAAAAGAAGGTTTGCTCCATATATCCAATAGACAAGACAAGAACAATTTTTGAAAGAATTTTTTGTATTAAGGGCACCTAGGAGGAAAACAAGAAGATGTTTCCAATTCTCCTCAATGGGATGGGTTCTTGGAAGTCCTCAGCACTTCAGATCTAGCATTTCTCTCTCCTGTTGGTGTAGAAAACCCATACAAAGATAAAACTCAAAGGGAGTTCACACAGCAAATAATGGAAAATATGACAATGATAATGGCTCAAAGCCAGACCAAGAGTTTAGATCCAGAGTGATCTAATAGGCAACAAAAGGTGAAGAATGGTAGGAGAAAACCTTCCTATTTATAACAAAATATTGGGTCATTCTAGAACTTGTTGCATGAATAAAATATTAATCAAGTTCTAGAACCACCTTTTAGGAATATTTTATTATATTTGTTGGAGGGAAAAGGTATTTTGACTTGCGTCAATTCCTTTATTTATAAACAATAAATAAATAAATGATTTATTTATTATTTTAGGGAGATGGTGGGAATATAATTAAATAAATAATGATTTATTTAATTATTTGTGGGTGATTTAGTCATATTTAACAAGGAATATTATTTAAATAAGATTTAAATAATTATTCCTAGAAAATAATAAGATAAATAGATATTTATCTAATTAATTTCTTTGTTTTGGGTTAAACATGATGAGGAATAATAATTAAATTATTGTTTAATTAATTATTCCATGAGAAAATCAAACAAATATAGATTTGTTTAATATTTCCTTTTGGGGGTTCCCTGCTTAGACCATAAAAAACCTAATAAATGTGGTTTATTAAGTTATTTGACATAGTGAAAGCAATTTTACTTAGGGTAAAATTAGTCTTACATGGTGTACTTGGGTCCATCTAATGATAGTAGGTTATATGACCAAAAAATGGTGTAACGGCTCTATCATTGGATCTATGAGCTTGGTTGTGGGTGAAGTATTCTGAACTGTTTAATGTTTTCTCTTGTTTTCATTCTGTTCCATAATTTCTTACTACAATAGGTTGAAAGTTTTAGGCTAAGAAATGACTCCTGGAAGCATCTTAGACCTGTTCATCCTTCACTGTTTTATGTTATCTTCTGCTGAAGTATTTTAGAGTCTTTAATCTCTCTCTTTAGTCTTCATGCTTGTTTATTTCCTTAATAGTTTGAATAGTTGGTTTCAGCATGATTTATGGTTCTCCTTGCTGTTTACTTCCATACCCCTAAAGGTCACACAGTCTCCCTTTGAAGTATTTCTTGCTTATAGCGAGCCAAGGAGGTCCGTTTTGATCTTGCCCTTTGTCCTCGTTTCATAGCTTGTCTTAAAGGTCTTTATAGTTGTAATCATAGATGTATTTAGGTGTTCCCTCTTCTATGACCGTAATTATCAGTGAATCTTTTATTTTTTCTAAGTCATTTGAAATAAAATATTTGAGGAAATAGGGTGTTCCCCGAATCTTAGATTTCATTTTAAAAGTTGTTTTGAAATCATTATTTTCTTAAAAGTGTGATTTGTATAATTCATGGTTAGCCATGTCTATCAAATAGCTCTTTATTGTTAAAATTGTGCTTTCAAATTCCCTTTGTTGAGAATTTAAATTCTCTTTCCAAATCATTGATGTCCATCTCATTTCAAAAACCAAAGGATCCTATGGCCAAGTTAGATTTTCCCTATGATATCCCATATCCATTGATAAGTTTGTCATGACCTCTTTTTGACTCCATTTCCCAATGAAGCTACTGCTTCCTCTTTCTACCTACCTTTCCTAGACCTTTCATATTCTGTTGTATCAATTCAACCAAACAAACAATCAAACACCTGCACTTAATAACTAGTCTAAAACCAATACTATAAGCACACAAGACAAACCTTTGCAAACAAACATTTGAGAGATCCCTCTCTAAGAATAGGAGGACTAGATCCTGTAACTCTAAAGATTGGTTCTGATGTTGCCTTGAGTTTTGATTTTCCAAACTATCAAAACACAGGACACCAACATAATGGCGATCACGGTGGGGAGTAAAATCTTCAAAATTAAGCACTCACTGTCCAGTATAACATAAGTAACCTTCTTCAAGCACTACCAAGCATAATGGTAATCATGATAGGACTTTTTTGAATCAGTGACAAACTAAGTAACCCTTAGGATTCTCATCAAACCTTATCAAGCCTTGAAGGAATCAGTTACCAAGCCATAAGAGTGAAATCTGTATAATTAAACACCTTAGCTAAGTGTTAAAATCAGATTTAGGACACTCTCATAACCTGTAAGACCGAAATAACTCAGAAAAACCCAAAACATTTCAGTTTGGCTTCATAATAAACTTGGTGGTGGACCATAAAACCTTTTACCTCCAAAAGAGCTAAAAATTTCCACCTGGTGACTCCATAATCCTAAACAGACCTTAAGACTCCACTGGGAAGACCCATAATCTTTGTAACATCATAAAAACTTAGTTAGAAGGCTTTAGGATTAAAATTATTTTCTTTTAAAAAGATCAGTTAGCCTCTTAAAGATTGTCATATTTGGTTAAACTTTTCCTTTAGCTGGGTTCGAAAAACACAACATAGTGGCTCCTAGAAAGATTCATACTAGAGCCTTCCCTAACCCAAACCCATCAGAAATAGTTGAAAACCCTGAAAGTATACTTAGGGAGTCTCCTAAGATTAAATTTTCAACTATTTTCAGATCACCCGTGAGAGCTAAGTCAGTTCCTGAAAATCTTGCAGCTCTACACCAATCACAAGTCGACTTAAGAAATCCTTTTAGAACTAGGTCGCTTGATGATATAATTCAGATAGACTCTGAGTCTTCACTTTTATCCCCAGAGAAAAGTGAACATCCTGGTAGTAGAGAAGCCACACCACCTGATTTACATTTCCTTCTCAATTTAGGTGTCTCTCATCCAAGATCATCTCAACAATCTATCCCCGGTATAGCCACATCTGTACATCCAACATCCACTATCCAAATCACTTCATTGCAGCCCACTTTCCCTTTCACAAACCCACCCTTTGTAAATCCACCTTTCTTCCCAACCATGGCAACATGGTATGCCCCATTAGTGTTACCACAACCTATGCTTCCCTTACCAAATGATTACCAATCCAAAATCCCTCATTTCACTGGAAAAGAGTCTACAATAGCTCAAAATCATGTAGATAGGATGGAAGATGCTTTCGATTACATGGAGATAGAAGAAGAAAATGTGAAGATGAGAATCTTCGCCTAAAGTTTAGGAGGATATGTAAAGAAATGGTTTAAAAACTTACCTCCTAACAGCATAAATGATCTCCCTGCCTTGCATCAAATATTCATCAACAAATGGGAACTCAAAAAGAATCCTCTCCAAATATTAGCAGAGTACAATAGCCTCAAGAGAAATCAAGGGGAGAGTGTTCATGACTACTCCACTAGGTTCAATAGCGTTTACAATGCTCTTCCACCTCACATGAAACCTCCTCAAGGCATGCCTTTGGTAAGGTATCCCGAAGGCCTTGATGCTAAAATGACTTATCAGTTAAGGGAAAAATATTACTTAACCTTAGAAGACATGCAAAAAGGAGCTATGAGCGTAGAAGAAAACATAATTGAGAAAAGAAATAGGCTGAGATCAGATAAGAGGGTAACTTATAAAAATGATCTACTACCCTCAACCTCAACTTCTGACACAAAAATTGATAACCTAGTAAAGGTAATGGAGAGGATGCTTGAAAAGATCAATTTGAATGAGAGAGTGCCACTAAGAGAACCTCAAAATAACCAAAACAAAAATAGAAATCAGAATTACAGAAGAGAAAACAATCAAGATAAGCAAAAAGAAAGTGACCAACAGATTAGACCTCCCTTCCAACAGAACTATGTAGATCAATATGAAGAAGATAGGAGTTGGAAAGGTTGGGAGAAGCTCATGTAAACTTTATTGGATCAAATAGTGGGGATGAGGTTTTCCTCACTTAGGAAGAACAAGGTTTCTTCTCTGATCACAGAACAAACACCTATGAAGAATCTAATGACTATAGATTGGATTTTGAAAATGCAATCATGGAGGTGCACAAACAATACGATCTTAGGAGCAAGGGGAACATAGATAATTCAAAGGATAAGAACACTAATACTGCCATCAAGAAAAACACAGAAACTCAACCCAAAAAGACAATAGAAAAAACCAACATTTTGACCAAGAAACCAGACATAAACAAAGACAAAAGTGTCCAGCCAAATGTTGAATAGAGTACCCTTAGCACTTTAGCTAGTGGTCCTAATAAAACTGTCCCAATTACCAGTCCAAACAAGGTTCAGCAAATCAAAAT
Source organism: Pinus albicaulis (assembly GCA_034641835.2). Lineage (NCBI taxonomy): Eukaryota > Viridiplantae > Streptophyta > Pinopsida > Pinales > Pinaceae > Pinus > Pinus albicaulis. The sequence continues at coordinate 1,502,348,945 of CM076570.1, read as the reverse complement.
TGCTGAAAATAATTCAATTGAAAAGACAGATGTAAATATGAACAAGTCAATTGTTCCTTTTAGCCTTGAGGGAGAGATTGCTAAGATAAAAATTACCATTCCCCTAGCTGAACTAGTAACCCAAGAAGTGTACAAAAACCAAGTTTTGAAAGCTTTGAACTTAGGAGGTGATACTGACACCTTGAACTTGACAGATGACAAACCTGAGTTGTTGTTTGGTGCGGAAGTTGAAGGAAAATACCAAGAAGGGGCTGTCCCTCCCTTCTATGTTAGCTTGAACATACACGAGAAAATTTTACACAATGCATGTTAGATTTAGGAGCTTCACACAATCTAATGCCCAAGGTGGTAATGGAAAGCTTAGACTTATAAATTACTAAACCATACAAAGACTTGTATTCCTTTGACTCAAGCAGAGTCAAATGTTTGGGTTCAATCAAAGATTTGTGTGTTAACTTATCCCAAATCCTTGCTAAGAGTTTAGTCATGGATATAGTTGTAGTTGACATTCCACCTAAGTATGGCATGCTTTTATCAAGATCATGGAAAGCCAAGCTTCAGGGAAGCCTTCAAATGGACATGTCTTATGCCACCATCCCTATTTTTAACCAAAACAGAAGACTATACAGGGAATCTCACATGAAGTACATGGTGAGAAATATAGACAAACGAAACAACTCTTCAATCTATTCTATTCAATCAAGTTTAGATTCCTTTATCTTATGTAACGAAGATGAAATCACTCAACAAGATAAGGAAAACATAGACCCAATCAGTTCACCAGAACAATCAAATCTTCCCTCGAATCAAATTCAAAACATTGACAATCAATAGAAACAAGAAAATGAAAACGAGTCAAATATACTTTGGACAATAAACTTTGATGGATCTTGTAGTAAAACAAGTGCAGGGGTAGGTGTTTGGATTCAAAATACGAATGAGATTTTTTCATATAAATTAGATTTCCCATGCACTAACAATATTGCTGAGTATGAAGCACTTCTCATAGGTTTACAATTGCTTAAACAATTAGAAGCCCAGAAGATATTAATCTTAGGGGATTCTAAACTTATCATAAGACAAATCAAAGGAGAATACTCAACTAGAAATCCAAGGCTCAAGGAATATCGCAACACTACCCTTGATTTATTGAAAACCTTTGAAAAATATGAACTTATTTTCATCTCTAGAGCACTGAATCATCTAGCAAATGAACTCGCCTTCAATGCCAGAAACTGCCAAATACCTGAGCTAAATGAATAGATTAGCATAAAGGTAAAACACAGGCCTGCTGTGCCTGATAACGAAGATCACTGGTAAGTGTTTGACTCTGACAAACACATAGATGATTTCTTAAAATTAGAAAACGATTTCGACATACCAATATCAAAATCTAGCCATAAAGAAAATTGTTTGTATATTGAAAAAATCCCAGAAGTCAAAATGACATATTCTGCTGATATAAATTATTATGAGAATCCTTTTGAAGAAGAGATAATTGACAACGCAGACCAAGAAGACTTGGAAGATTTACAATGCAAAAATGATAAAATTCCAAGAGGTCTCGCACCTTTAGAACACCTTTTTGATTTTAATGATGTAGCCAAAGAACCGAGAATAGAGCCTGTGGAAACGAATGTAGAAGAGCATAACATAGGCAGTCTAGTAGAACCCAAGATGATCAAACTTTCCAACACTCTCCCAGCTCACATAAAATTGCAGTACATAGAGCTATTCAAAGAGTTTAAATATGTTTTTGCTTGGGGATACAAAGACCTAAAATCATATGATACCAGCATCATACAGCATAAAATCCCTTTGAAGGAAAATCAAAAGCCTTTTAAACAAAAACTAAGGAGAATAAACCCTGTTTTATTACCTTTAGTTAAGGTAGAGATTGAAAAGATGCATGTTGTTGGGATCATTGTACCAATTAGATATTCAGAGTGGGTATCAAACTTAGTTTTTGTTAGAAAGAAAACAGGGGAAATCAGGCTCTGTATTGACTTCAGAAATTTAAACAAAGCCTCTTTAAAAGACAACTACCCCTTACCCAAGATGGACCATATAATTCAAAGGGTATTTGGGTCAAAAAGGATATCCCTCTTTGATGGGTTCTTGGGTTACAACCAGGTGTTAGTGCTCCCAAGTGATCAAATCAAAACTACTTTTACCACACCTTGGGGCACCTTTATGTATGTCAAAATTCCTTTCGGATTAATGAATACAGGGGCCACCTTCCAAAGGGCCATGGACATAGCATTTTCTAAAGATATTGGCTATTTCATAATCATTTACCTTGATGACATAACCGTTTTCTCAAAAACTGAAGAGGAACATTTAATTCACCTGAGAAAAGTTTTTGAGAAGTGTAGGAAATTTGGCTTGTCATTGAATCCCAAGAAGACACTCTTTGGTCTCCAAGAAGGTAAACTTCTTGGCCATATAATTTCAGAAGAGGGAATCAAAATAGACCCTACAAGGATAGATGGCATATTACAAATCAGCCATCCAAGAAGCCTCAAAGAGTTGCAATCTTTCATTGGAAAGATTAATTTTCTAAGGAGGTTCATCCCCAACCTTGCTGAGCTATTAAAAAACATTACAAACATGCTTAAGAAATATGTAGGTGTAAAATGGACTTTACCAGCTAAACAATCATTCGAACTGGTCAAACAAGCTCTTACTCAAACACCAGTCCTGATTAGTCCAGATTTTACCAAAGACTTTTATATCTTTTCTTTTGCATCCGAGCATACAATAGCTGCAGTTTTACTTCAAAAGAATGATTTGGGGCAAGAACAACCAATATCCTTCTTTAGTAGGGCCTTAAGAGATGCTCCTCTCAAATATAACATCATGGAGAAGCAAGCCTTAGCATTAGTGAAAGCTTTAAAAGACTTTAGGGTCTATATTTTACACTCTCACATAATTTCTTTTGTTCCACACACTGTTGTCAAGGACATTCTAAGTCAAGACCTTGATGGTAAAAGGGGAAAATGGATTGCAACTATTCTTGAATATGACTTAGAAATCAGGCCCACCAAACTAGTTAAAGGGCAAGGATTAGCAAAACTTATGGCTGAGTCTAACTTCCAAGCACTAGAAATGAATATGGTAGATGTGTTGGAAGAAATAGAAGAATCTATTGCTCCTTTTATTGAATAAACATTTTTGAATTCTCCTTGGTATGCTGACATTATTTATGTGCTTTTATATTTAAATGCCCCTCCTTCTTTATCTAAAACTAAAGCTAGATTTTTGAAACAAAAAGCTTTGAGTTTTTGCATCTTAGATAGGGTATTATATTGGAAAAATGCTGTTGGAATTTTTCTTAAATGTTTACTTCAAGATGATGCAGGAAAAATCATGCATGAGTTGCATGACAGAGAATGTGGAGGACACCTCTACTGGAAGGCCATAGTGAACAAAATTCTTAGATCTGGTTACTATTGGCCTACCCTTTTCCCAGACACTCAGAAGTTGGTCATGTCTTTCCATAAGGGTTAAATCTTTGATGGAAAAAGAAAACTTCTTCCCTTACTGTTAGTATGAATCCTTTGTCGAAGTGTACAAAAAAGGACCACTTTAGCTACGCATAACTAATAGCCCTAACAACAAAAGTGGTTGCCAATATCTTCAGATCTGCGGTTAGTTGAACAAGAAAAGAGCTGCAAAAACCAGATCTATGTATGGAAAGACATTAAGCAGTAAAAACAAGGGTTTGCTCCATATACCAATAGACAAGACAAGAACAATTTTTGAAAGAATTTTTGTATTAATTGGGCACCTGGGAGGAAAACAAGAAGGCATATCCAATTCTCCTCAATGGGATGGGTTCTTGGAAGTCCTCAGCACTTCAGATCTAGAATCTCTCTCTCTTGTTGGTGTAGAAAACCCAGACAAAGATAGAACTCAAAGGGAGCTCACACAGCAAATAATGTAGAAAAAAGGTGACCAAGTGTATAGATCCAGAGTTATCTAATAGGCAACAAAAGGTGAAGAATGGTAGGAAAAACCCTCCTATTTATAACAAAATATTGGGTCATTCTAGATCTTGGTGCATGATTAAAATAATGTTAACCAAATCTAGATCCACCTTTTATGGAATATTTATTATATTTGTTGGAGGGAAAAAGTATTTGACTTGGGTCAAATCCCTTTATTTGTCAATAATAAATAAATAAATGATTTATTTATCTTTTTAAGGAAGTGGTTGAAGGATAATCAAATAAATAATGATTTATTTAATTATTTGTGGGTGATTTGGTCATATTTAATAAGGAATATTATCTAAATAAGATTTAAATAATTATTCCTAGAAAATAATAAGATAAATAGGGGTTTATCTAATTAATTTCTTTGTTTTTGGGTTAAACATGACTGGGAATAATAATTAAATTATGGTTTAATTAATTATTCAATGAGGAAAATCAAACAAATATAGATTTGTTTAATATTTCCTTTTGGGGTTTCCTGTTTAGACCATAAACAACCTAATAAATATGGATTATTAAGTTATTTTACATAGTGAAAGCAATTTTACTTAGGGTAAAATTGGTCTTACATGGTGTACTTGGGTCCATCTAATGATAATAGGTTAGATGACCAAAAAATGGTGTAACAGATTTCCCCCCAGCGTGCGAATGTTAGGAGCAAATCGTATGACCGAAGTACGTTGTAAGAACTCAATCACCAGACATCAAGAGGGAAGTTAGAGAGAGAAATGTGAGGTAGATGAGTGTGCTAAAGAACTAGACCCTGAGGAGACGAGACTCGCAGGTGCGACAAGTCTCTTTTTATGAGAGGGTACCTGTGCTAAAGGTGCTGGGGGAGGCATACCTATGCCCACCGAGACAAAGTACAAAATAATAGTGTGTCCAGTAAACAAGGGACCGAACCATAAAGTACAACCGACATAAACATGAGCCAGATAATAATACAATGAGGAATCCCACATACATGCTGTGCTTGGGATAATAGCCAGGACTTATACAATAATATCTGAGTACATGAGATACAAGTACAACCCGAATGCCCGCTATACGTAGGGAAGGGCTCACAAAATCTGACCGATACATGCAAATCAAAGAGGCGCTGCAAGCGGCTATGGCCGACATCATCAAATATATGGAGCTGTATCGAAGGCTGCAATGAAGAGGTCATCCGGGCATGTGTGGGGCTACCTGCAGGGCCACCCCCTCATAAGGGCTGAGACATCTCACACACACCCGGGAATCACCAATAGCTGCTGCTGCATCACTGGACCATCAAGCATATGGATCTCGATCATGCTGAAAGGAGCTGGAGTGGAGAAACAATCAAGTCAAAGGGTGATGAGAGATCCCTTTGCCTGATCCGAGGCACCGAACAAGAGTGGACGCTGGAACCAAGGTACACTGCCCTCTAGACCTGGCTTCTGGAATGAATGAGCTGATGTCGACAGAAGGAGGTCTGCCATAGGTGAGGCAATGAGAGATCCTCAACTAAGGCACGAGAGAAAATAGTAGAGCGACGGACAGACTGACACTAAGGATGATGGTGAAATGGAAAGGACTGAGTAGCTAATGGACGACTTCCCTTGTTAGAGTATAAAGGGCATGAATGACATGGCAGTGACTGAAACAATATCGTAAGGGATAGGGGACAGTGGGACTGAAGGTCATAATATGCAACACAAGAGAGAGACCAAACAATGAAGGATGGAGGGCTATAGCGGGGTACAAAGGGACTCGGGATAGACTCCATGAATGCGATGATGACTCAACTTGGATGCTCTAAACAAGGGCAACTCGATGGTGTTGCCACACAGTAAAGGCCCAATGGGGGACCAGAAAAACATGAGGACAAGATGGTAACTCATGACGAAAATCGACATGAACAAAGACAAGAAAAGAGGCAAAATGGTGCCCCAAGTACAAGTGTCGGAAGTGAGGAAATTCGATTTTAAGGAGGGGTGAAGTGACCCTTCTTGGACAAAATGTGTCCTGGTGAAGTGTCAAATCACAAAAAACTAACAGATACCCATTTGAGGGCTCGGTGAGAGCTTTCCAACGGTGCAGACGGTTTGTCGAACGGTGCTACGGTATGGTCGCAACAGTCGAAAGAAGAAACAGGGGTTCTCTTTTAATAAGGCAATTTTCTCTCCAAATTCACTCATTTGCTATTGTTGCTATGGTGAATGTAGAGAGGAGAGAAGGCCCTAAATCTTGCGGCGAGCGTAGCGAACAAACCGACCGTTGGAATCGAGATCCGTCAGTTGCAGGTAAGAGGCCTAACCTTACTCTTTCATTTTGATGGATTGAAAGTTCAGTTTAGGGCCCAAAATCTCATAAACAGACCCTCCATCATCTCTACAACCGGGTCGCACTTTTTGGGCCAAAAATTGCGACCTGGGACATAGGTTTTAGGGAAAAAACTGTGACCTGGTCCGGAATTGGGCAGAAAACTGCGACCTGGGAGATGAGGGGGTTTTGGTGCTGTTTTATGGCTGAGAGTTGGGTTTTTGTGTTTGGTTATGGTATTCCCGATCTGTATGCTGACAAAGATGATTTTTTTGTGTAGGTATGGCAGATTTACGGGTGAACTGGAGAGAGAGAGACCTGGGTACATTACGAGCAGAGATCCAGGCGGATCAGGGTGTCCGTCGTGTGTTGGCCAGGTTTGGGGTTATAAAGTTTTTGGAGAACCCTTTGATGAGAGCAGGAGAGCCTTTGTTGGCCCGGATTATCAGTTACTGGGATCTAGAGCATGAGGTCATTGTAGTGCAGGGGCACAGGATCGAACTGACAGTCCAGGATGTGTATTTCCTGACGGGTCTCCCACCACTGGGGATGGTGGGAAACACGCAGCCAGTATTACCGCGGGGGTAGCATATCATGGAGTTTGTGGAACGACATTGTCGACCGGGTCTCCAAGTCAAGGGGACTCGGATACCGATCTAGAGAGGCTAGAGACCTGTGCAGTGGCCGCAGCTGTGCTGCGTATCCTGGGCAACCAAGCATTCCATCACATCATCGGGGGGCAGATGATGCTTGTAGAGAGTGTGTTGAGTGGGACCTACTATGGGTGGGCCCAAATGATGCTTGTGTCGCTAAAATGACAGTTTTCGCTCTGCAAGCGGCAAGTGAACCACGATTGCTCGTATGGGACTTTGTTGTGCGCCTTCTTCTTTGAGAAGATCTCGACCTTGCGGCCTCGTATACAGCTCCCAGATGGGGGCCCGAGAGAGCCCAGGATGCGCCGGTGGGGGTGGCTACTGTGCAGAGGAGGAGGAGGGGCGGTCGGGCGAGTGTTTCGACTTGAGTTCTTTGCCCATTGGGATCAGATGCCGTTATACATAGACGACTATCCCTATAGTGGGATGAGTTATTGTGGGGATCCGAACCTACCACTTTCGCCTGGTCGAGTATGGGGGCTCGATGGTAAGTGATAAGTAACTATTCTTGTATGGGTATGTTAAAGTTATTGAATAGTAGAAATGGTACTGATTCATGTACTTTTGGTATGCAGATATAGCTCCAGTAAAACCGTCCGGATATATGGGGCGCCCGGCAGCCTCTGGAGCTGCAGGGTCGAGTGAGTCGAGAGTAGCGCGCAATGAGGATGCGGCCGCCCTTCTGGAGGACATCCGCCGTAGATGCGAGACGTTGCTGACCGGGGTTTCAGAGCGCGGGTGGCAAGATTTAGACGACCAGTACATGGAGGCATGCATTGGTCTTCCCTCGGAATGGCGAGGTGTCATGCGGCGCATGGCGATGGCCGGTCAAAGCATACGTGATCTACGGGCTGCAGGGGCAGAGCCATTGGCTCGGGAGCCGCTAGATAGTGAGTAGGTGTGGGGCATGTGGTGCCCCCTAGTGTGTATGTAGGGGCAGGTGGTGCCCCCAGTTTTGAGTTTTTTGTAACATGCTATGGGCATGTCATATGTATCAGAGTAGATGGACTCGAAACACATATTTTGCGACACATATTATGTATATGCATCGTTTTTAATGATTATGAATGTTATTGTCTTGTATGAAATGCGTGTGATAAATGCCAATCTAGAACATGGTTTGCAATACTATCTACATAGTGATTTTGTTCTCGAGGTACATGGTTGAAACTAATGGTTTCAAAGTCACGTATCAAGAGTTTCACTCGTAAATATTGTCTAAACAGCATAGGGTTATGCACACGATAAACACCATTTAGTTGCATGACAAGAAGTAGGGAATCCAAACGAACATGCAGATGGAGGATGCGATGAAAGAGGGCATCGGCTAAGAGACCACGCACTGCATCATATTCAGCTTGATTGTTGGTGGCAGTACCAATGCAGACCCCATTAGAGAGGACAAGGGTATGCAAGGGGGTGAAGATGGCCCAACCTACCAAGGCTAGATTCCGGGAGTAACGACTTGCACCATCGGCGTAACCGATAAAGGGTGGGGATGGGAGGTCCTGCAGAATGGTATCACAGGACAACAAATGGGGGGAGGAGATAGAATGACGGCAGCGTGAGTGGATAGAAGACATCAAGCGGCAACTGCGAGAGGGAGTGCAAGGAGCAGGATGACTATGACTCATATACAAACTAGAGGGCGGTATATGAGGGCTATCGGAAATGTGGCGGGGACTCAGGCTGCGGAGGTCAACAGAGATACTGGTGGAGTGATCTCGTGTGTGGGTAGAAAAGAGGGGGTCAGGAAAAACAACGAGGGAGGATGCAGGGGGACTGGGCTCCAAGTGTCTCGCAGAGGAGGATAGGTAAAGAATGGGTGTAGTAGACTCTGTCATCTGAACATCAGGGGGAGGAATGTTGATGGGAGCGGAGGGATCCTTTGGCTGGCCCGAAGCATACTGCGCGAGGATGGGAGAGGCGGATTGATTTTGTTCAACCTCATACTCTCGGACTACCTCTAAAGAGGCGCGGTAATGCGTCAGGTGAGGACAATGGTGGGAGTAATGGCCATGAATACCGCACAACGCACAGGGTTTGTTGGTGCGGAGAGTCTTGGGGTTCTTGGTTACGGACGAAGAAGGAATGGAGGCTTCAGGGAGCGTAGACTCAGGGAACGCGACTTTAACCATGGGTTGAATACGGGGAAATTCAGGACAAGCATGGGTAGCGTGACCGACGACATCACACAAGGCACAAGGCTTTGCGGGCGGAGGAGGGGTCGGGTCAGTCGTGGTGGTCTTGTCTTTGGGTGCCCCCTTGCGGGCTTTGCCTTTCTTCCCGGGAGCCGTCACGACAAGAGAAGGGTCCTGTGGTGGTGCTGGGGGCCCAGTGGCAACGGGGGAAGCGAGGGGGACCGGTTGAACCGGTGTCAAAGCCATGTAGGGTTTGGGGTGACCAGGAGGGGTAGCGGCTGGAGGATCAAGGTACCAGACCGGTATGCCCAAAGTCAGGTTAGGGAGAGAGAGGGTCGCCATGACGGGGACAGAATATACTCCGGGAGGGGGAGCCAAGAAAGGTATCTGCCCAACAGGGTAATGACCAGGAGGGACGGCTCTGAGATGGTTAAGGCCTGGGGGAACCGATCCAGGAGGATAAAGGGGTTCAGGGATACCAGCTGTAGGAGCAGGGCCAGAAGGAGGAGGTCCGGCTGGCGGAGATGAAGGGCTAGGAGCAGGTTGCGGTGGGCGAGGTTGAGTCTGAGGTTGCTGACTAGCCGAAGCGGGCTGCTTAAGGGCAGCCCGAGACGATTGCATCATGCAAACATTCGACAAGCTGGGATTAGAGATATGAGGAGGGGGAAGACCAGGAAAAGTTCCAAGCAGGGAGGAATCTTTGTAGACGCCGGGGGAGACACTGGTCAAGGAATCGACGGTTTGCTTATTGGCTACAGAAGAGATGGTCATCTCAGGGGAGGTCTGAGACTTTGGCTTATGATAAGTCAACCGGTCGATGGTGAGTATCTTTCCATTGTGAGGAAAAGACATCTTGCGAAAAACCACAGAGGGGACAACAGACATGGCATAGGTGTAGCTTCGCCCCAATAGAATTTTGTAATCTAGAGGGGCGTCGATGACTTCGACGTCAACGCAAATAGTCTTACCGGCAAGGGTGATAGGACAATTACGGAAAAGGCCGATGGGCTGGGAGGCGTGGCCGTCCCACGCTCGAAGGGTGATCGGGAAAGGGCGCTCAGAGATCCGAGTTGCTTCCAAACCGGCGGACATCACATAGGGATGCCCTCACATCAATTACACACCGAGAAACATTGGTGTTCCGGGATTTTGACCGACTGGAAGGCGACAGTAGAAGAGGAGGATGGTCCGATTGAGTGGCGTCGAAAACAATCATTTGGTCATCAGCAGGATCTACAACACCCACGGCAGATAGTAGAGCCTTCTTTTGGGAAGGGCATGACTGGAGGAGTTCCAGTGTGGAAATGACAGCAGGAGATTGCACCAAATCATCTACTATGCTATACGAATGAGCAGCTCGACCAGAAGCAGCGTTTCGACGTAATGGTCCCTTAGGAATCTTGGTGTGAACCTCAACTTTGGGTTGAGGGATATGTAAGGGACCACTCGGTGTCGAAAGAGGCTCTGTAGAACCTGAAGAAGGAGGCTCGGGGGCAGATTGAGCAGGAGGCTTGGGGTACTGGAGAGACTGAGTTTGAAGGTGAAGGTCGACGGTCGGGGAAGGATAGGAGTGCATCATAAGGATCTGGTAATCGGAGGAACCAGAAAGGGAAGGTGGAGTGGTGACCTGGTTGTCAGGCGCTTGGGTAGCTACGAATCCTTGCTGAGGGACGGGATCAGTAAACATAGCTGGTTGGGTAGCGGCCACATTAGGAGGAGCATGGGGGGAGGCGTGTTGTCTGCGCAATGTGGCTTGAGACTCCCACATCTGCCGCATCTAGGGTAAGAGGGGACAATCGTGGGTGTAATGACCATAAACACTGCAACACGAACATGGCTTGTTTGTGCGAAGCGACCTGTCCAGCTTGGGCTGAGTGCCCTGGTGCTGGTTGGCAGTGTTAGGGTCAACACCTGGATTGGGTCCACGGGTACCAGGGGCAGATTGGTTTGGATTGCCTCTCCGCCTTCTTTGAGAAGAAGGGGGATTAGTTGCACCCTGCTGGGCAAATACTTGCCCTGGAGGGGGCTGTAAGTGCTGTTGCGGGTTTGGAGGAGGCAAGGGAGATGGAAGTGCATATGCTGGAGGAGCTGGCGCACTAGGCTGCGGATAAAGGTAATGGTTAGGTTGGGCAACATTGAGGTAAGCAGGAGGTTGGGCAAAAGGAGGAGGCATGCCGTATCCTGGATACATGCTACCGGGAGGGGGAAGAGTGCTAGAGGTGCTGGCCCCTCCCTAAGGGAAACCATAGCCCACAAGAGGTTGAGCATAAGAATGGGAAAGGGCTCCAACGATACCGTCGGCGGAATGAGATGCCCTCGGGGCGTTAGCGCCGCCGGGCCTGGGGAGGTCAGGAAGAACGATATAAACATAACCAAATTGAGCGTAGATCATGTCATATTTCAAGGCTATTTGGAGGGCGACTTCTTCTGTTTGAGGAAAATGGGAGGCGACATCTTTGCCGATGGGAGCTAAGAGGGTGCGAAGGAACCAGTCCATGTAAACCCAATCTTCGAAGGGAGGGGCTCGACATAAGCTCCGTCTTCGTCGCCATTCCTGGACATGGGAAGAAAGGCGGGTCGAAGAGGTTTGCTTGAAGGAAGTTAAGAGCTCCGTGCCAGTATCGTATCGGAGAGGGAGCTGGAAATAAGACAAAAAGGCTTGGGCAAGGGTCACAAAGGTGGTATGGGAAGAGGTGGCTTGTTCAACATACCATTTAGAAGCTTCGCCGGTAAGCGTGCGTTGGAACAAACGAAGACGAATGGAGTCATCGGTAATGGAATTGGAGGAACACCAAATGTGGAAAGATCGGACATGATTGGTTGGATCTTCTCCAGTAAGGCCTTCGAACTTAGGGATGTCGGAGGGGAGCTTGGTTGGCATAGTAGGCCAATTAGCATTGTGGCGGATAGGGTCATTGATCAACTGATTGAAATCGGGGAGGCTGAGGCCTGCAATGTACGACAACACTGGGGTGGCTGGGGTAGTTCCTGTGGCAGTTTCGCTAGTAGTATTGTCGGCATTAGGGCCGGGAGAACCGCTAGCGTTAGGCCCTGGACCAGACATAGTGAAGGTGACAGGGGGAGAACTAGAAGGAGAAGGAGAACCCAATGAATCAGAAGAGGAGTCGGAGTGCGGACTCGGAGGAGGACTGGCTCGACGACGACGGGGCGGAGCAGGTTGATCGACCGAAAACTGAGGGTGAAGGCCAAGAAGTCTCCGGGAAAGGCGCCTTGGGGGCGCAATGATGACAGGAAGAAGGAAACCGACACGGGCAGAAAGGGACAGAATAAAGTGAGGTCAAGGGCAGACAAGATGTAGTGACAATTGATTTTAGAGTCTTTGCCAGGCGGTGTTAACCAGGCGCTTCTTCACTTAGGGTCAGTGTGTGGTGTGCGTTAATTTTAATTTTTAAACCCTTTTCATTTTGAGAGCAAGAAAAAGTGTGCTGCGTAACTGAAAATAAATCTGCAGAGAACAGTATATAATGCTGAAATAACAGAACATTTAACAGCTAACCATGCATCAATCTAACCCACAAAGGCGGGTCTCTCAAAACTACTCTAAAAGAGGGAAAAAATCTAGTCAAAACACACTTAAAAAGAGGCCAATAGATCTAGGGTCAAAAGGGACAGGGATCTAAAGTATAAGGTTGCTAAAAAGAGGTGCAGATCACAGCCAAGAGACAGAGGCAAGGTGGTTTGAAACAGGGGGAAATCAGAAAAAACGGAAAGGGCAAGGAGGAGGCCCTAAGAGTAGATCCAAACAAATCTTCAGGAGGTGATTTGAGAGGTAGAGGAGCTGATTAAAAGGGATCTGAAAAGGAGGTAACAGATCTGGAAAAGGGGAGTATGAAACTCAGAAAAACAGACGGCTGAAACAGCTAAAAACTCTTCCACAAAAAGTGGAGGGTACTGAAGCCCTAGGGGGCTATGTTCCCACTTAGATGAGGTAAAACAGAGCAGAACCAGGTCAAAGCAGGCTGAAACAGAGGCTGGAAAACCCTGACAGAAGCTGCAGCAGAACCCAGAAAAATTGCAGAAAAATAGCTGAAAAAATGGCAGGTCACAGGTTCTGACTTGTTTTCAGTGCAGGTCGCAGAAAAGGGGCAGAAAAGTGCGACCTGGAGGTCCAGGTCGCAGGTTATGGGCAAAAAAGTGCGACCCCCCTGTTCCGGTTGTCTCGGCGGCAGATTTTCAGAAAAGTTGCCGTCTCAGTTGCGGCTGATGTCGCTTACCTGCGCAATAGGGCCAGAAACACACTGAAGTTAAAAATTTTAATGTTTTAGGGTTTTATGTGAGAAAAACAACATAAAAATAGGAAAAAGAAACAGCTGAAAAGAAACCCTAGGGTTTGAAGTAGCTGGATATGCAGGAATATGAAAAACGACAGCGGTCGTAATTTAAAACCCGTGTGGAGTCGCCATTTGTTAGTATGAATCCTTTGTCGAAGTGTACAAAAAAGGACCACTTTAGCTACGCATAACTAATAGCCCTAACAACAAAAGTGGCTGCCAATATCTTCAGATCTGCAGTTAGTTGAACATGAAAAGAGCTGCAAAAACCAGATCTATGTATGGAAGGACATTAAGCAGTAAAAACAAGGGTTTGCTCCATATACCAATAGACAAGACAAGAACAATTTTTGAAAGAATTTTTGTATTAATCGGGCACCTAGGAGGAAAACAAGAAGGCGTATCCAATTCTCTTCAGCAGGATGGGTTCTTGGAAGTCCTCAGCACTTCAGATCTAAAATCTCTCTCTCTTGTTGGTGTAGAAAACCCACACAAAAAATGGAACTCAAAGGGAGATCACACAGCAAATGGTAGAAAAAGGTGACCAAGTGTATAGATCCAGAGTGATCTAATAGGCAAAAAAAGGTGAAGAATGATGGGAAGAACCCTCCTATTTATAACAAAATATTGGGTCATTCTAGATCTTGGTGCATGATTAAAATAATGTTAACCAGATCTAGATCCACCTTTTATGGAATATTTTATTATATTTGTTGGAGAGAAAAGGTATTTGACTTGGGTCAAATCCCTTGATTAGTAAAAAATAAATAAATAAATGATTTATTTATCTTTTTAAGGAATTGGTTGGAAGATAATCAAATAAATAATGATTTATTTAATTATTTGTGGGTGATTTGGTCATATTTAACAAGGAATATTATCTAAATAAGATTTAAATAATTATTCCTAGAAAATAATAAGATAAATAGGGGTTTATCTAATTAATTTCTTTGTTTTTGGGTTAAACATGACTGGGAATAATAATTAAATTATGGTTTAATTAATTATTCCATGAGGAAAATCAAACAAATATAGGTTTGTTTAATATTTCCTTTTGGGGTTTCCTGTTTAGACCATAAAAAACCTAATAAATATGGTTTATTAAGTTATTTTACATAGTGAAAGCAATTTTACTTAGGGTAAAATTGGTCTTACATGGTGTACTTGGGTCCATCTAATTATAATAGGTTAGATGACCAAAAAATGGTGTAACACATACCCTTACATCCTATCAGAGTTGAGGCACCTTTTCAACAATGGGGTTTAGACTTCATTGGGGAAATTCACCCATCCTCCCCAGCTCAACATAAGTGGATCCTCACAGCCATTGAATTCTTTACCAAGTGGATAGAAGCTATACCCTTCAGGAATGCTAATGACTCTGTCATTATCAAGTTTCTTGAAACAAATATCCTATCCAGATTTGGTTGTCCCAGAAAAATCATAACAGACAATGTTGTTGCTTTTAAATCTAAGAAGATGGTTGATTTATGTTACAAATACCACATAACCTTGGGCCATTCCACTGCTTACTATCCCCAAGGAAATGGATTAGCTGAATCTTCCAACAAGAGCCTCATCAATATCATTAAAAAACTGTTGGAACAAAATAAAAAATCATGGCATAGTAAACTGGTTCATGCCTTATGGGCTGATAGGTTAACTACAAAGAAATCAATAAATATGTCCCCCTATCAGCTAGTTTATGGCATGGATGCAGTCTTTCCCACCTCATAAGGAGTGCCAGTCATGAAGCTCCTTCAAGAAGTGCAGGTTGAAGAGAATGATATGCAGAGGAGAATAAATCAAACCATCCATTTATAGTAGACCAAAGAAGAATTTTATGAGAGAACATAGTTGGTCGAAGAAAATTTGAAGAAGCTATTTGATAAGAGAACTAAGGAAGACAATTTCCAAGTTGGAAATGTTGTTCTTAAGTGGGATTAAAGGAGAGAAGAGAAGGGAAAACATGGCAAGTTTGAGAACTTGCGGAAAGGTCCCTATATTGTTCATGCTGAAAGGGGTCACAATGCATTTTTCTTGAAAGAATTGAATGGAGAAGATCTGTATGGAGGTCCTGTCAATGGCAGAATGCTAAAGCATTACTTTTGCCAGGAATCATGAGTTTCAAAGAATTTTATTTTTTCATTTGTAAATATCATAGTTTGAACATTGCATTCAAGGTTATAAAAATAAAAAATACAAAAACAAAGAAAAAGGAAAAGAGGGCAGATTTTCAAAAAAAATAAAGGTATAGCCCCATACCAAAAAGAGAAACAAATTTGAAAGTGTGCAAGCTTAAATGCCACTCCTGATAAAACACACTTCTAATTAGTCATACAGCCTAATCTTGACTAATTAGTTTTAAATTTTCTGCTGATAGGATAGTGAATTCGATTTGCCAAATTGTTTAATCTTGGCTTATCAGTAGGTAGATTAGGCTAGAAAATAAGGTTCATACATGTTCAAAATATGAACCTAAGTTTCCAAAGAGAATGACTCAAATCTGTTTCAAATTCTGAGTCAAGAAAGATGTAAATCTGGTTCCAATCAGTTCAAAATATGAACTAGTTGACAAAGGAAAGACAACTCAAAACAAAGGCCAAAACAGAGCTGTAAAAAGATGAAGGAAATGCTTTGAAAATTCAGATCTTAAGCCTTCCATTTTTTATTTTAATTTTTTGCAAAATAAGATCTATGTGCAGCTTGTTTTTCATGCCATATATTAGCATCAAGTTAGACTATTCAATCCTAACTTGAATGCTTTTAAATTTCAGTTGTAGAATTTAGTGAATAAAATCTGTTGGACAGTTTAATCCCAACAGATGGTAGATTAGGTAGAGAATCATATGGGCTCAACTGTTTAATTTGAGTCCATGGAGCAATAAGGAGTAGAATTAGATTAGATTTCCTATTTTCAAAAGAATAAAATTTTGTAAAAGAGTTTTCCAATCCAAGTGCACTCTGATGAAGAAAAAATGTTAGATATGTAGGATTGGGTAGGTAGAAAGCTTGTTGATGAAAGATCCATTGTTTTTATGGCTGCTAATATGAATTCAGAACAAAAGAAGATCATTCAAGGAAATAAAGGAAACCCAATGGATGAGGCACTGATTAGCCTCCCTGAGAATGCAAGTCTGAAGTTCTTGATGCCTTCAAGAAGGCACCATCCCCAAGTGGAGCCACTGTTAGCCACCTATAAAATTTGTTATAGCAAAAGGTGGCTAAATCATTTTTTGGAGCCTTCAAGGAACAAATTTTATTGCAAAAAGTGTTATCCCTTGAAGACTTTTGAAGGCCTCATGCCTTTGTCCAAATCCTCCTTACTGTGCCCATTTTACACTCTGGAATTCTGCTAATTTCATGAGAAGAAACTGCTGCAAAGTCACCTTTTTTCCTTTTCCTCACTTGAAAAACTAACCCCCGTTTTGCTCCCATTTATTCCCCATAAAAATCCCTCATTTTCATGTTTTTCCATTTCCCCTTCATCAAAACCCCTTTGATAAGGTTTAAGACCCTTTCTTTGCCTTATCGAAACCCTCCCAACCATTGAAAAACTTGAAAGATTTCATAAAAAACACATTTTTGTATTACAGAATTAAGCCCCCTTGGGCTAAGTTTTAAGCCACTTCCCCTCCACGTGCCCGCACCCTAGAACCAGGTGCTAGACCCACAAAGCGCTTATCGCATCACAAAATCTGAATGCATAAGTCTGTTTTCTACGTTTAAAACTCCGATGCCGATTAGCCCTATATATCATAGCCGTCGATTATATTGCATTTCATATAAACCAAGACCCCGCAGTCGGGAGCCTATCCACTTCGCATATATAAAACTATCTCGACGCTAAAACCTTTGTTTTTATTAATTTTTGGTGTTTTTTGTAGGGTATGAAAAGGTGTCTGTCGGGGCAAGGCTTAAATTGCTCTCTTCCACAAAACAATCGCCTCGGTGGTCCCCGCGGTCCATCACTGTACAAAACCAACAGTTTTCATCGCACCGCCTTTGTGGGGAATGCTGTATCTCTCGTTTGGACGCGATCAGCGCCACCAGCCAACACGTGGCCATGAGCCATGTGGTGATACCACCCTCATCGCGCATCACAAATCGACTATGGGCCCGACACGATATTAACGTGCGCCGTCCGATCTAAGGCCGGCTCATCGGACGATGATCACGCCCAAAAGAAGCTCGAGGGATAGGTTAAGGTACGATGCATTATCAAAGCATCTTTGCCGTCGATCTGATCTGCAGATCGACGACACAAAATCAGTCACTCTAGTCCCCACAGCCACGACATCAATCAGCGGTCCCACAGAACCAGTGGTCCTCGATGCCTAGTCAACATACACATCAGCGCACACGCGACAGTAGAGGATTGGAGCGGGCCTTGTTTGCTTGCTCGTATGGTCGTGAAATTCGGACCCGGGGAACTCTATAGGGCAGAATTCATAAGGATTTCGGATCACACTTATGCTGATGTCAGTAAGCCCCAATCCGGACCCGAGGAACTTTATATGCCAGATTTCATAAGGATTTCGGTTCACAAACACCTTGACATTAGCAAACACCTTTGTGACCTGAAATGGTTATACAGCTTGTTTTTATTGAAATATTTGAAGTCTGGGTATGTTATTTGATAAAGGGTGATTATATGGTTTTTCTGTTATATGCTGTAGAAAGGCCGAAGGCCGGGGTTTAATTCTCGCACCTTCGATTCTTTAAAAGGAAGCCATCCAGGGGTTCAAAATTTTCGCGCCTCGTCAATACTCCAAAGGCATTGATGCCTCACGACCCCTGTGCAGCACTGCACACCAACAAAACAAAAGAAATCAGTCACAAATCAGAGAGTACCAGGGTCGAAGACAGAACGCACCAGCATGGAAGATTGAAGACAGATTTGCGGGGATCACGACTAAGATTGATTATCAAAAGCCTAATCCCCCAAATTAAAACACAGTTAAAGGAAAATCATAAGTTTTTAATAGACAGAAAGGCCTCCACCGCCACATCTGAGGAAAATTGATTCCCCCAGCTACCACAGTTCCACCTGTGCCTCAAAGTATTCAAACGTAGGCTGAAGTTATTGATCAATATCAGATATTTGCTTCAGCCCAACCAAAGAGTGAATTATGAAAATAAACTTAATGAAAAAATATCAGCATAATTACTCTACTACAACACAGAGCCTCAAAAGTCAATAAGGGCTCCCACTGAGCCTATTCTTAAATGAAAAACATTAATACAGACATGACACCTGTAAGCTTCTTCATTGAGCCCCCCAAAGGCCGAGAAGCCATTAAGTTTGTATTAATTATCCTTGAAGATATTTTATTAGATCTCATCTCCTCATTCTCCTATAAATACTACTGGAGAAAATGAGAGAGGGGTTGGTTGATCACTAGTTGTAATATTGAAACTATCTGAAATAATACATAGTCTGTTGAAGTTGAAGAAGAAACTGAAGTCTTGGAAGCCTTGATGATGTTGTTGCATGCTTGTTCCTGAGAAGGCTCTATCATTGGATCCATGAGCTTGGCTGTTGGTGAAGTATTCTGAACTGTTTAATGCTTTCTCCTATTTTCATTCTGTTCCATAATTTCTTACTACAGTAGGTTGAAAGTTTTAGACTAAGAAATGACTCCTGGAAGCACCTTAGACCTGTTCATCCTTCACTGTTTCATGTTTTCTTCCGCTGAGGTATTTTAGAGTCTTTAATCTATCTCTTTAGTCCTCATGCTTGTTTATTTCTATAATAGTTCGAATAAGATGGTTTCAACATGATTTATGGTTCTCCCTGCTTGTCTACTACCACTTAAAGGCTGTTATTGAAGTCTCCCTTTGAAGTTTTCTACTTATAGTGAGCCAAGGAGGTCTGTTCTGATCTTGCCCTTTGTCCTTGCTTAGATAGTTGTCTTAAAGGTCTTTATAGTTGTAATCATAGATTTTTTAGGTGTTCCCTCTTCTATGACTGCAATTATCAGTGAATATTTTATGTTTTCTAAGTCATTTGAAATAAAATCTTTGAGGAAATAGGGTGTTCCTCGAATCTTAGATTTCATTTTAAAAGTTGTTTTGAAATCATTATTTGCTTAAAGGTGTGATTTGTAGAATTCATGGTTAGCCCTGTCTATCAAATAGCTCTTTATTGTTAAAATTGTGCTTTCAAATTCCCTTTGTTGAGAATTTAAATTCTCTTTCCAAATCATTGATGTCCATCTCATTTCAAAAACCAAATGATCCTGTGGCCAAGTTATATTTGCCCTCTGATATCCCATATCCATTGATAAGTTTTTCATGACCTCTTTTTGACTCCATTGCCCAATGAAGCTACTACTTCCTCTTTCTACCTACCTTTCCTAGACCTTTCATATTCTGTTGTATCAATTCAACCAAACAAACAATCAAACACTTGCACTTAATAACTAGTCTAAAACCAATACTCTAAGCACACAAGACAAACCTTTTCAAACAAACATTTGAGAGATCCCTCTCTGAGAACAGGAGGACTAGATCCTGTAACTCTAAAGATTGGTTCTGATGTTGCCTTGTCTTTTGATTTGCCAAACTATCAAAACACAGGACACCAACAATCTCAATGAAGAATAGGTAGAATTCAATGGGCCATTTGTTAGGTTCGGGACTCTTGTCCTTCTTAAACAATTTGAGAGTGTCCAAGGGTTCCTTCAGCGAGATAGGGGAGATTAGGTCTACCTCATCTTATTTTTCCAGAAAGAGAGGGAATATTCTAGCCACTTTAATAATCTTGGGGAGCGTAATCTCAGGAGGGGCTGGGTAAATATCCCGAAAATGGGCAACACTCATGTTGGCAAGCTGCTGGAAAGTATTAGCCCTTTTCCCCTCTTCTTCATCCAACTGCTAAATGGCATTGATAGCTTTGCAACCATTTTCAAACTGCTGGAAGAACTTGGTGTTCTCATCCCCAGCTTTCAACTAGATGTCCCTAATATGTAGCGCCATGTCTCTTTCGTAATGCACTTCTCCTTGGCCCATGCCCTAGTGAGTCTCTTGATCTCTTTCATCTTGAAGGAAAATAAAGCAGAGGGATCAAGGTCCGGTGGCCCAGGGTGGGTAGTACAGTACTGAGTGACAACATCAGTATAGGTTGCATCACCTAGCTAAGTAGCATTGAATTTAAAGGGTGGCCTTGGATTTTGTGAGCGTCCAACGAGTTACATGTAAATGGGAGAGTGATTAGAGAGTCCCCCTGATCCAACCCACTGCCGATAATTAGGGGTATGGGCTACAATTTCTTCATGGACCAAAAATTTGTCCAAATTTCTGGCAAGGGAGGCATGACCAGTCCTCTTATTGTGCCAAGTAGGATGAAGCTTGGGGGAAAAAATGTCCACGAGCCTATGTTGTTCGATGAGAGTCTGAATCTGGTCTGATAGGGGATCGATCTGAGTGGAGTGTCCCCATGATTCAACCCATCCAAGAGAGAAATTGAGATCGCCTCTGAGGATGAGCCTGTCATGATTCATGAGGAGATGTTCCCAGAAATTGAGTCGATATGTGCACGGGCCATATATGTTGATGATGCGGAAGGAAAATCCAAAGTTAGTCGATTGAATGTCAGCCCTAAGAATCCCTCACTTCCCCAGATATTATGGAGATTTATTGTCCTAGGGTTGATGCCCAGTGAAATTCCCCCTGATCGGCTGCGAGCATCCAGAGCATGAAAGACCCAACCGGGTCGCAAGGCTTGAAGAGTAATGACGATCGATGATTCAGGCTCAAGGGTCTCTTGGAGGAAGATAATATCACAAGGGGTAGAGTCAAAAATACTGAGGAGGGCAAGTTTTTTTTCCTAACTTGCTAAGCCACGATAGTTGAAGGAGAGAATTTTCATGAGGGAACATTTGCATGGGTAGTTTGTGCTCTAAGGACCCAGTCAAGAGTGAGTTGTCGTCCATCGGCTACATATTGACTATCCTAGACGATGGCTTTAGAAATGAAGGATCAGTGGCCTCGAGAAGAAATCATAGACTTGGGGGCGAGGGGGGGGGGGGAATAATATATAATCCACAAGGGGGGGATGCGGATAGCTTGGAGAGGGATCGAAGAAAGTAAGGGTGGCTACCCCCAGAGTCGGATGAGGCTTATAAGGGGATAGGGAGGGGGTGGGAGGGAATCGAAGGAGGGGTCACTGACGAGGAGAGGGGGGGAGATGTAGGGGGAAAAAAGACAGAGGGGAAAGCATACCCAGATGCAGAGTGAACAGAGGTATGAATTAAAGAAGATGCAACAGATAATTCAGAAGTAGTGAGAGGGTGTGAATAAATACCCGTAGATAGTTGTGCGGCAACCGCTTTGGATCGGGTGATGCACTGAGAAAGAGTACGAGGCGAGTGAGCAGCAGGTACATCAATCGAAGCATTGGTCCGCAGAGGTCATCCACGCTGAGAAGTCTTCCGAGAGGGGGCATCTGACTGAGGAGTCGATTCAAGAGCAAATTCAGGTTGCGGAGTCTGCGATGCCTTCTTCTGCAATAAAGGGAAATCCTTATAGAGGTGTCTGACTGCATGGCATCATCTACATCGAAAAGGAACTCCTTCATAATCTAGGTGTTGAATCCTGGAAAATTTCTTCCATCATAATGTAATAGTCTCTTCCAAGCCCTCTTTAATGTCCAAATGGACCAAAATCTGAGCCATGGTCATGATACCTATAACAATGAAGGTTTTGTCGTAGTCCAGATAGGACCCAAGAGCGTTGCCTATGTGAACAAAGGTGTCTTCAAAATAGAAGTGTAGTGGGAGCCCAGGGAGACGAATCCAGATGGGGTTTGCGCCCAAATGCTCTCGCTCTAGATCAAAGAGAGGACTCCAATGAATCAATAGGACATGGGCTTGTTCAATGTGCCAATAACAAGCAAGGACCCATTATAGGTGTTCCGGTCTACTAAAGTTGATGGCGAACCATCCCGTGGGGAGTATGATGACAGAGGGTAAAACCTCTATGAACTGACCCCAGATCTCCATCATCCACAGCCGGATATGCTCAGTGTTTTATTTCCGGCCCTGAACGTGTCTGAACAAAACCCTCTCTATCGTATCAAGAACCTCGTCCATCCTGTGATGGTCTCCGAATGATAGGTCGATGCCCTTGTTACTCTTCTTAACACATCTAGCTCTCCTGGATGATCGAGGGTTAGATCCAAGGGTGGGATGGTCCTCCACCAAATCCGAGCTTTGTTCCTCATGTGTCCCAGCCGAAAGAGTGGGAAGATCAACAAGGTGTGTGCCCGCGAAACACCAGATGGAACGAGGCGCGACAACGATCACAGATGATCAACCAAATTTGAATGCCCCTGATGGAGAGAGGGATCAGAAGCAGGCAGAGAATGAGGAGGTTCCAGGGAGGAGGAGGTATCCTGAGGAGGAGGGGATGACTGTGGTTGAAGGAGGGAGATAAGAAAATGGTTGGATGCAGGGGATAAGGGGTTTGAAAGCACCAGATCAGATACGGGTAGGGAGGGGAAACATTCCAACAAGGTGCATGGCGAAGATTCAGATGGGAGGGGGTAGTCAAAGGATGAAGGTCCCTGCAGAGTAATTTTTGCCAGGTGGATTCCCTAGGTCCATTTGGAAAAATGGCAGATGCGGGGGATCACAATGAGGCCATAAAATACAAGGAGTGTCGTGGAGTAGTCGAGATCGGAATTCCCTCCAAAGGATCAGGGAAATAGTCCACCTACTCATTCTCCATGGCGTCCATTGCGGGTCGGTTGATAGCTACAGGTTGGAAGGGGGGTCATTGGGAGGTGTGATAGTGAAAGGCAGAGGGTATGGATTTTAAGAGGGGAGGCCGCGATAGGTGAAGGAGACAGTCATGTTCATAAACCCTAGCCATAGGCTGTCATGTACGGGCAACCTAGAGACCGCGCAACTGCAAAAAATGTCAGAGCACCCACCATCGCATCCCCCTCCCTTCTTGCGTTCCTTTATGCAGTGTAGGCTCCAACCTATAGGACGTTGCTACCTCAATTCCTCTATAAGCTTCAACTTTCAAGGAACCTCGAACTCCCACAAATTTTTTGCAGGCTACAACCCACAGGAGGCTCCTACCTTAATAGGCTCCAACTTGTTTTTTATCAAGTTGCAACTTGCAAGGAGACTACAATCCCCTGATATACACAAGAAACAATATACTGATTTACCTAGTCTATAAATCTGCATACCTCCATCTCTGTCTTTTCTTCTCCTCCTCAAATATGCTTCACATCAGTCCGATATATGTGCAAGGTAACTAATGAAAACACTTTAATCAACTATGACATCCTCTTACTTTCTAACAATAAAACCTTAAAAAAAAACATATATTTTTATAAAGATAGTTTTTTGGTTGTTAATATTCCACACAAGAATATGAAGAGAACACTCTTGTGTCTTTGCATTCCACGAATTTGTTTAACACCTTTTCAAATTTCGCATTCCACCAATTTGTTTAACACCTTCTCAAATTTTTAATATTGAAAACAAAAATAAATTCTCCAGCCAATATTATTTTCAACCACGTGTGATGATTAAATATACCAACATAATTCCAATATCGTGTAACATTATAGGAATAACATAATACCATATAACTAATCATTCATTCCTCATGATCAACAACAACATTTGCATTAATGCATCACAAATTTTTCATGCCACTTCTTCAAGTAAATCAACTCAACCATCATATGCACACAATATATTTTTGCACCATAACCAGCTCAATACCATAGAAATATATGCCAACACATATCTCTGACCCAAGCAACATATTCAACAACCTGTCAATAGCATAATCTTGTGACTAGAAGCAACATATACTCACCAATCAATAATATAAACTTTAGAATAATCATACCTCTTTCAAACAAGCATATCATTGTCACCAACATATTACCATTGTCTTAGCATCATGTATTTTCCTTTGCATATTTACCTTGCATCATAAAAATCTCGAAAAAATTTTGTCATAAAAAATAAATAAGCATATGTAATCAACAAGAATGTGTAACAAACTCCAAAGAAACTATGCCATCAACGACACCCTTTTCCATCCTAATTCATTGCTCCTTTTCCATAAAAATATATGCAAAAACATCAACATTCAATCAACTAAGTCATGCAATAACATCATATGAAAGCAATCTTTAACACTCTGTTATCCTTCACCTCAACCATAACAATAAATGCATCCACACAAGCATGCCAATAACAATGTATGTTCAATTGTGCGTACATTAATTGTGTCATCATACTTTACAATATGTCTTGCCTTGCTCCTCTTCAATTGATCTCTGTTCTACCTTGTTGCTCACAAGCATCACAACACCTCACCAACTGAGCATACAATCAATTCCTTCATCAATAGCACCTACAATGCATAATCAACCTTGCAAACACAATGTACACATTATTTGTTCAACATATGTATATGTACAACATAAACATAACATCACAACCTATGATGAAAACATAAGTAAGCAGCCTTTAAAAAGAGTTGCTTCATGTCTTTACCTTCACAACAGCATCTATATAACAAATCAGTCAATCAATACATGGAACAACACAATGCATCAACACATGACATTATTAATAGCAATTGCAGTTACTGGATTGATCTTCTCACCAAGAAATATTATTGACTCCTCGAGCACTTCTTTTTGATGATTGTAACTAGTTTTTCTCTTCATAAATTGTATTTGATTCAATATTTATTGTACTTGTCAAAACAATAAAGAAAATAATTTTGTATTATTATTAAAGGACTTATTAAAGCATGAGTTCCATGCTTGGGTTCCATTCTTAGGTCATATTATTTTATGTCAAAGTCCCCACTGTGGACTTCTAGGATTTATTATGAGTTTATAGTTTCATTTTAGATTTAAATTGACTCATACTGGGATTTTGAATCACGCAATTAGGTCAAGTATTGAGTCCAATTTTATTTATGGATCCTCCACATCAATTCAGTCTTCAAATGATCAAGTCAGCCTCAAGTCCAATAATTCGAACTCACTGAGAAGCCTATAAATATAGGGAGATCGAATTCATTTGGAGACATCTCTCTCACGCTCAGAAATTTGATATCATTTGTTGCATCAGGGAAAAGTGCGAAGTGAAGGAAGAGGTAAATTGGAGTGCAGTTTGTGCAAGATAATATATTGGAAGAAAATTGAAATTTTGGTAATACTCTCTCTCTCTCTCTCTCACGTGCTATACTTTGGAAGGCTGAAGTCTCTCAAATTTTGTTGCTTCAGTTGCTACATAAGTTGCTACCAGTTACTGCTACCAAGAGAAGAATAGGCTGAAGTTGGTTATGTTGGATGTTGTTGCCTTGAGAAGCTGTGTTGGGTCAAAATTGAACTTTCTAGAAATATCAAAGTCTTTCGCTCAAGATCGAAGTTCCAGAAGCAAGGGCGAAGTTCCAGGTCGAAGAAACTATTGCATAGTGCTACTACTACCGGTGTTGATGCCAGATTAAGGAAGGATCAAAAGGAAGGCTGACTTGGTGTGGAGGAAGTCCGAGTCAAGGTATAATGTCCCAAGAAATACTATTGAAGGAAGAATTACTTACTGGGTTTTCCCCAAGAGTGGATTTTTTCCCTAGCTTCTGGCCTACATCTGGTGTCCTTGATCTAATTGTTTTTGCTTTGATATTTTCTTGATGAACTAAGAAGAAAGAACATAATATGAACTAAATAATATCACAAGTAAATAACCAATAATAAGAGAATATTTATGCCTTTCTTATTCTCCAACATTTTATTAGAGCTTTTTTGAATAAGAAGGAAAAGGTAGTCTCAAGGATTTGATCAAGGAGACATAAGAATTTCACTAAAGGAAACTCTTTAAGGAAATAAGTCTTCTCTACCTTCAAGGAATATGTCTAGCACTATAAAAGGAGAGAACAATATTGAAGGAGCTTCTAAATATAGATCTTGGAAAAAGAGGATTGACCTCCTCCTTGAAAAGAACAAGGTGTTAGACTTGGTAAAGGGAAAAGTGAATAAGCCCACAGAAGAATCAAGTGATGCTGATAAGTTAAAATTTAGAGAATTAGAATTAGTGGTTATGAATTTTATAGTTGAATGCATAAAGGAAAACCTTGTTCCCTTCATAGAAAACATTGATCATGCCTAGGAAATGTATGATGCCTTGTCAAAACTATTTACCCTCAAGAATATTAGAAAGGCGACAAGCCTAAAAAATGAACTAAGGACTACTAAGATGGCCAAGGAGGATATTGTATCCACTTTATTTGTGAAGATAACAAGAATAAGAGATGACCTTATTTCCTTTTATGAAATGGTGACAGATAAAGAACTTGTGATCACAACCATACTAGGGATACCACCTACTTGGGATGCATTTTCTTCAGGTCTCAACAACTGAAAAGAAACTCCCACCTTTGAGGAACTATGGACATCCTGTGGTCAAGAAGAGTTAATAATATCAATGGTAGCCAACAATGAAGAAAGAACCATCACAGGGGAAATTTAAAGAAGAAAGGGCCAAGGAAGAAGGTTGATATGTCCAATATTGAATTCTATCATTGTCACAAAATGGGGCATTATAGAAGTGAGTGTCTCGACAATCCTAGAATTAAGAAAAGAGATAGAGATTGTGCAAATGTGGCTAAATAAGTATCCTCTCTCAAGAGGTAAAATCCCAAAGAGAATGACATAAGGAACTTACATTACTAAGCCCCTTGCTCCTAGCTTTAGATATTTAATTTGTATATTTTATGTTTAGTTATAGGTTTAACATCTTTTTGGAAAGACAGTTTTCTTGTTTTATAAGTGTTTAGGTTTCCCTCACAACTTTGGAGGGATCCCACAACAACTCCTCAAGGTAAGTATCTCATTCCCTCTTTATTTGTTTTCATGTACTTATTTAAAGTTTTGATTATATTAAATGCTAATCACATGTCTACATCTATTTCATTGTCTAGGAATTAACCTACTGAATGATTAATAATTATGGAAGAAGGCCTCAAGGCTTAAGAAGGAAGCCCTCACTAAGCATTCGAATCAAAAAGGTTTATCAAAATATCAATGGTATGTCTTAAATTATGAAGTCTTGTTATTCTCTTTGGTATATTCATTCTACATTACTAATTTTTGTTGTGTCTATTTCTTCTGAATCTTAAAAGATTCTTATTTGGGACGATTCATCATTTGATGAATCTACCCACCTCATACACCTCTAATTTTTTGCATAAAAGGAACCCTAAAAGGTTCTCTAGAAAACCATAACATAAGGGTATGTTGATAATATGTGAAACCCTAAACCTACTTAGGGTTGTTAATGAGAAATTGCTATACTAATTGATATATTGATGATGTCATATTTGGGATTTTGATACGATCATGAAAGCTCTAACTTATTAGGGTTGAAATTATGTTGTTCAAAATTTCGAATCTTTGAATTTTTTATAGAATAAGGATTTTCCTTGACATGAACCGAAATCCTAGGTTTATGTTAGGTCAACAAGAAAAATCCTTGTTATAAAAAGTCCTAGGAATGAAACCCCAAGTATATATATTTCTTTGATTGAATCCCTAGCTTAGTCTAGGTCAATGTATATATGATATATTATTATATAATCACATGATGTACTTATGCATTATGATAATCTTCTAGAAATATGTGTTGATCAAATTTCTAATGATCATAAGTTCTAGGGTTTGAAATCAAACTCAATTCAAATTTTGAAAGTTCTAGGATGATGATTGAAAAGTCTAGGGTTTATAACTAAATCCTTGTAGTAGTTAAATGCTCTAGCATGTGTATTCCTCTGAATCTATATAATTTTTTATTAGAATCTATAGATGAAAAATATAGGGTTTACACCCAACCATAGTAGAGGTTATTCATGTTGAATTTGCTTTGTTTGAGTGAAATCTAGGGTTTACATAAAACCCTAGTAGATAGTCTATCACATGGATTTTGAACGTTATCAGATACCTTTTGAATTATCTCTAGGGATCACTATATGATAGAACTAATATTTTTTCATCTTGATTAAGTTTTCGATGTGATTTAGGGTTTGTATCAAACCTGGGCTAGATAATTGAAGTATTGAACTATAGTCTCTTGTTGATTATGTAGAGTCTAAATGCTTCCAATACTATAAATTTTTGTTTAGTTTATTACCAACTTCATGCTTCTATAAAATTGGTTGCATTGGTGATCTAAAGTTATGCAGGTACATCATATTGATAAACAAGTTTGTAAAGAGAAGTTAATATCATAAGAAGGAAGGAAGCCATGGAGGATTTTCCAATGCCAAAGGAAGAAGCTAATCTCCCTACATTAAGAGGGATCCTGGATAAAACAACTCTCCCTAGTTAAGAGCGAGGGCACAACATAAATATCCTTAGACAAGAGGGAGGGTACAACATAATTCTTGATTGGAGAATGTATACTGGAAGAAATGTTGCTACATGTGAAGTAGGGAAAGGAATCTTCTCAAAGATTAAATTGATAGTCCTACTGAGATTAGTTGAAGGGAAACATCAAAACCCTGAAGGTTTTCTTTGATTATGTATTTGAAAGTGTATTTTTTATTGGGCTTGTGTTTTTACAAGTGAATCTCTTGAAGGATTACGTGTTGGTTACCAATCAGTTTGATTGGGAGAGATTGTTTATCCTTGATTTGTTGGATCAAGAGGTGTTGAGGCTTTGTGGGTGAAGCATTTCCTGGAAAGACATTGAGCCAGAAATTTTTGTTGATGTCTAGTAGGGAGAGTGGCATCCATTGGATGTGCACCTGGTTCCCTGGTTGATGGTTATTAAGTAAGCTTGACGGTACCTATAGAGGTTGAAAGCTTTAGTCCATCTTAGTCCCACTTGGATAGATTTCCTCGGTGAGGAATCTAGTCCATGGCATTGAGGTGCCTAAATTGTTGGCTAACCAATGGATATATTACCCTAGTTAGGAATCTATTCCATGACATTTAAGAGTCTAAAAATTATTCATAGTTCACATAGTTGAGATCTACCTTGTACTATTGTATTATGAATACCTCCCTAGTTAAGAGGGAGTGTTTAATATTGTAACTAGGTTCGGTCTTCATAAATTGTATTTGATTCAATATTAATTGTACTTATTAAAATAATAAAGAAAATAATTTTATATTATTAATAAATGACTTATTAAGCATGGGTTTCATGCTTGGGTCATATTATTTTAGGTCAAAGTTTGCATAGTGTCATTGTAGATTTAAATTGACTCATATTGGGCTTTTGAATCATGCAATTAGGTCAAGTATTGAGTCACATATTATTTATGGAGCCTCCACATCAAGTCGGCCTCGAGTCCAGTAATTTGAACCCAACAAAAGCCTATAAATATAGGGAGATCCAATTCATTTGGAGACATCTCTCTCACACTCAGAAATTCGATATCATTTGTTGCATCAGCGTAAAGTGTGAAGTGAAGAAAGAAGTCAATTGGAGTGTAGTTTTGGGAAAGCTAATATATTGGAAGAAAATTGAAATTTTGGTGCTACTCTCTCTCTCTCTCATGTGCTATACTTTGGAAGATTGAAGTCTCTCAAATTTTGTTGCTTTAGTTGTTGCATCAATTGTTGTTGCAAAGAGAAGAATAGGTCAAATTTGATTATGCTGGATGTTGTTGCCTTGAGAAGCTGTATTGGGTCAAAATCGAACTCCTAGAAGCAAGATCGAAGTATTTCCCTTAAGATCGAAGTTCCTGAAGCAAGGTCTAGGAAAATGCCGCATAATGTTTCTATTGTTGTTGTTGCTGCCAGATTAAGGAAGGATCAAAAGGAAGTTTGACTTGGTGTGAAGGATGTATGAGTCAAGGTCTAGAGTATAAAGAATTACTATTGAAGGAAAAATTATTGATTGGGTTTTCCCCGAGAGTGGGGTTTTTCCTTGGCTGCTGGCCTACATTTGGTGTCCTTGATTTATGTGTTTTTTCTTTGATATTTTCTTTATGAACTAAGAAGAAATAAAAGAATAAGAACTAAATAATATCACAAGTAAATAATCAAGAATAAAAGAATATTTCTACCTTTATGATTCTCTAACACTTCTGAATTTTATTTAAATATTCCCTGCCAACATCGTGAGAAGAATCTTTCGTTGAAATGACAACAAGAAATGACACCCAAGGGGGCTTCTAATTTAATTTTCCCTTAATTAAATTGGAAGAGAAATTGTAATTTCATCTCATGACAAATTGTATTACTTAACTAAGTGAGAATGGCTGAGTTACCTGAGGAAATTCGAGTTGATGGCCAGAGAAGAGGCTTTATGAACTAAGAAGAAAGAAAATAATAAGAACTAAATAATATCATAAGTAAATAATCAAGAATAAGAGAATATTTCTACCTTTCTGATTCTCTAACACTTTTGAATTTTATTTAAATATTCCCTGCCAACATCGTGAGAAGAATATTCTGTTGAAATGGAAAAAAGAAATGGCACCCAAGGGGGCTTCTGATTTAATTTTCCCTTAATCAAATTGGAAGAGAAATTGTAATTTCATCTCATCACAACTTGTATTAGTTAACTAAGTGAGAAAGACTGAGTTACCTTAGGAAATTCGAGTTGAGGGCCAGAGAGGAGGCATGTAGAGTTGTCCCCATGATTTAAGGGGGTCCATTTAAAATTATTTGTGAGTTGTAATTAATTAAATCAATTAATTTAGCTAAAATTGGTTTAAATAGTTCTAACTGAGAGATGAGCTAGAGATAGGTCTAGTGAATTAAATCTGATTTAATTCACAATGATTGATCGATTAGTTAACTGATAGTTCGCTATAAATAGTTGTTGCATGTCAGTTATAAGGAAGGCCCATTTGAGACTGAGGTTAAATGGATGATAACTATCATTTGTATAATTATAAAATTGTGCAGGTCACATATAGAGTCATGTGGAGGCAAAGGATGCATTGCGCAATAAATTCAAGGTAATTTCCTATTTAATAGGGCAATAATTCCTCCAAGAATGCGTGATCAAGGCTGGCTGAGTAGAGGCTGAGAATTGGTTAAGTATTTTTTTGAAAAGAGAATCCATACAGGTAAATTTGTTTTCGAAATAGAGGAATAACCTGTTTTGACTGATTTTTCCTAGATTAGAGTGAGACAGTTAGCAGAGTGCGGGAAGTTTCTCAGTACGGGAAAGAGCATTGTATTATTTCATGGTCGTGGCTTTATACAATATACATATAGCGGGGTTTTAGGTAGTGTTATTTCCCCATATACATATTTTGTTGTGTGATTTATTTACTTCTTTCTCTTACTTGTTATGTGATTGTGAGATCGTGTTTTGTTTCCACAATTTGTAAAAGGATTCACTATTTTGTTTTAGTAACTTACAAGATCATTTGAATATATGTGGATTTTATACATGGTATCAGAGCACCAAGAATCACAATAGAAGATAATAAATTGAGTTTGTGTTGAAAAGGTATATCGAATTTGCAGATTCATTCTTCGGGACCAGCAAAAAATCAAGATGTCTTTTAATGGCTTGAGACTCGAATATGCACTCGAGGGAAATTTGAATTACATAGCATGGAAGGACGTGATGGAGGAAGTGTTGGAGGACAATGGACTATGGGGATTCATTAACACTGATATTCCTCAACCCGTTGCAACAAATTCTCAAAAACTTGATGCATGGAAGAAGAATGTGGCAAAGACAAGAAGGATATTGTTAGAGGGAGTTCGAGATCATATTGTCTCGAGTCTCCATGGAAAGGAAACTCCATATGCGATGTGGAAGGCCTTGAGAGATCTATTTCAGAATAGCAGTGACCACAGGAAGTTGGCACTAAAAGATAAGATCAAGATATTCAAGATGGAGAAGGGGGACACGATCCAAAAATACTTGATGAAGTTCACTCAATGTCGAGATGAGATTGGAATTGTTGGGATCACTGTTTCCAATGATGATTTGGTGAGCCTAGATCTTCAAGGCCTTCCTGAGGGATGGAATAACTACCAGAACTCTCTGAAAGGGAGGGAGAAGCTACCAGAATGGGAATAATTATGATCTAATTTGGTTCAAGAATAAATCCGGCGGAGCGCTAGAGATGGATCCTCATCAAAGGCTGATGATGAGGAGAAACGTGCTTTGGATGGCAAGGCAAAGAAAGGAAAAGGGAAGGTGTCCCATTCCAAATCCGAGACTGGAAAGACAGGCAAGAAGTGAGACTTTTCAAAGGTAAAATGTTCAATTGTCATGAGCATGGACACTACGCCACAAATTTTCCACAAAAGAAGAAAAACAAGAAGGCCTCAGGAGGAGGAGCAGGTGATGGGTTATGTGTGGTACTTGGATAGTGGAGCTTCATTCCATATGACCGACAACAAAAAATTCTTTAGTAGCTTGGAGGAGAAGGATCTTCAGATGCACATTGAGATGGGTGACAATATGAGGTATAGCACTACTAGTGTTGGTACAGTTGATTTCCAGAGAGATTCAAGTAATCCACTCACATTAAAAGATGTCATGTATGATCTTGATTTAAAGAAGAATTTGGTTTTTGTTGCTATGTTGGAAGATAGTGGCTATGATGTGATCTTTAATGAAGGAAAGGCATTTTTTCGTCACAAAGCCACGGGACAAGTGAAAAATATTAGGGTTTGAGTGAAGAATCTCTATAAAATAGATGTAGAAGGATGCATTACATTGAGCACTAAAGCATAGAAGGTGGAGAGCCAAGACATCGGTGAGTTATGGCACAGGAGGTTGGTCCATCTACACCACAACACTTTGAAGATCACGCAACAGATTTCTACAAGACTTCCAAAGGGTGCACTTGCATAGAGAGACACATGAAAAGGGTGTAAAATGGGGAAGTATATAATCTGAATGGAGGATGTTAGCAATGCTCATCTAATTCCCCTTTCATATTTTAAACATTCTTTCTTCTTATGTGCATATATTTGAACTAAACAACATGTTACTTCAATGGTTTCTTTTAAGTGTCCTTCAACAGTATAATTCCATGAGAAAATTGTAAAGCATAAAATCATCAAACACTTGAAAAGAAATATGCATCAAACAACAATACAAAAGCCATTGATGAAGGAGTTCACCCCTCCTGGGCTACATCTCCTAGTCTATCAACATGACTAGACCACTCTTGTATTCGGTGACAAAAGTACATATTAGTTTGTTGTAAATAACATGTGGCTATTACCCCTTCAAGGTAATGTTCTCCTGCAAAGAACTCTCACAATATCATCAACACAACATATCTCCTACAGAGATGACATACTTTCACCAGTGAGAGCTAGAAACCCCTCACATACACCCTTCAATTCCACACTGAAGAATACAATAAATTATCTGAGTATGAATTCTAGTTTTTCTGTGCTAATTTCATTTTCAAATTTAAAATTTACTTGTTGATCTTATGCTTGAGGTACATATGTTTCCTTGTTTCTTATGTTTGTCAAATAGGTAATTTAACTTAGTTTTATGAGTGAATTCAAGAGCATAAAGTATGAATTTAAAATGTTGAACAACAACAACATAAAGAACAACAAACCATCACAATTGATCCATCAACACAGAGTTTTGATGAAGGGGTTCACCCTTCCTGGGCTACATCTCCTTGGTCCAAATTCCATGGCTTGGGCCTCTGTAATATCTCAATAATGAAAAAATCGTTGTTTACATGCATCAAATTCTCCTGAAACATACTCCAATGAGTTCATAATGTCGAAATATATCATAAATGACTATTCATTCACTCCATTTGGCCTTCAACTGATCTAGGCATGGCCTTCCTTCCTGGTGGCCCTAGGCTTAAAAATTCTTCAAAGTGAAAAAAATCTCTATATAATTACTCCACTACCTCTACAACCTGTTCCAATGTGTTCATAGCATGCCAATCTACTAGGAATGACACTTCCTAAGAAAAAATTGGTCGAAAATTGCTCAAGATATGGCCTATTCAATTTTTCCCTGGATTCCTCCTCCAAATCTAGAGAAAACTTCAGATATGTCCGAAAAAATTGCAAGTCTGCCGAAAATGTGGGTGCCTCCAAATATGTTGCCGTTTTAATCTAGGAGTTTAAATTAATGCTAATTCTAGATTATCAGTGGATAAGCGTGGTTTAATGGCGCATAAGCTTAGTTATATAAAAAAACGGTTTAATTAAACTTAACACCGGCTTAAAATAATTAACCCAATGATCCGGATTTATGCAGGAATGCAACAGAATATAGAAATAACCATAGATACAGAGATGCAGTGGAAATAATGCTTCATTTTGTTAATAAAACAAATAACTGAAATGAACAACTAGGGCACTGGTAGGCATATCTCTGAGAATATATGTGGTGGCTACAGGCCTCTGAACTGTGTTAAAATGAGACATAATGGAAATGAATAGCTAGGGTACTGGAATCACTTATCTCTGAGAAGAGATGTGTCGGCTACCAGCCCCTGAACTGTGTTACAATACAAACATGATCAGAACAAGTGAGCTAGGGCACTGGTAGCACTTATCCCTGAGAAGAGATGTGTCGGCTACCAACCCCCTGAACTATTTTAGAATGAGGCTTTAAGGCCTATTTATTGTTGAGAAACAATATAAAATCCAAAACGTCCAAAAACCTAACCCTAGGATATGAAGCGCCAAAACTGTGGGCCCCATTTGGGTAAATTGGTGTTTCAACTTCCCGAGGGCGTAACTTTGGCATCCAATCTCTGTTTGACGCATTCAATAGATTGTTAGAAATATCTATTCGAGGAATACAACTTTTGAGTGAGAAACATGGGTCATAGGGCCTCAAAATGGCTCCAGAAGTTCAGGACCTGAAAAACTACTATAAATAGTAAGTTGTGTTGAAACTTACAAACTGAAAGAACTGATGGTGGGGGTTCAAATGGACTCGGTGGGTGGCCACCAATATCCACCTGGATCATTAAGTCCCCAAAACGGCTTCGGGTGTGAGAGGCCACCGATATCCACTTCGATCATTCCTTCCTCCTTAGGAAGCAATGGTCTCCATTGCGTTAAGTTCCTCCACGTAGGGGAAAATTTTGCTGAACTTGGTATTGGATTTGTCCAGGATGACGCAGACCTGTTGGCGGACATTCTGGATGTAGATGTGTCGTCGGTGGGCAGCCATTGAAGGATCTGGTCAAATTTATCCATCATCGCATTCCTATGTTTCTCGATGGCATCCTCGAGCAAGATTTTGATAGGATCTCCTGCTCCCTCGTCTTTCTTTCCTTCCGCCATGGGGGGTCGTCGGGGTTGCAAGGTTGAACTCCTTATACCCTGGCCGCATTGGGGACATGAAAATAAAAATAGAGAAAGAGCAGACCGCTTTGATACCACTGATCCTGATTTATGTAGGAACGCAACAGAATACAGAAATAACCATAGATACAGAGATGCAGTGGAAATAATGCTTCATTTTATTAATAAAAAAAATGACTGAAATGAACAGCTAGGGCACTGGTAGGCATATCTATGAGAAGAGATGTGGCGGCTACAGGCCTCTGAATTGTGTTACAATGAGACATAATGGAAATGAATAGCTAGGGTACTGGCAACGCTTATCTATGAGAAGAGATGTGTCGGCTACTAGCCCCTGAACTGTGTTACAATACAGACATGATCAGAATAGGCGAGCTAGGGAACTGGTAGCGCTTATCCCTGAGAAGAGATGTGTTGGCTACCAACCCCCTAAACTATTTGAGAATGAGGCTTGAAAGCCTATTTATTGTTGAGAAATAATATAAAATCTGAAACGTCCAAAAACCTAACCCTAGGAGATGAAGTGCCAAAACTGTGGGCCCTGTTTGGGTAAATTGGTGTTTCAGCTTCCCAAGGGCGTAACTTTGGCATCCTATCTCCGTTTGACACGTTAAATAGCTCGTTAGAAATATATATATGAGGACTACAAATTTTGAGTGAGCAACATGGTCTCCCCGTTTTCCCAAAAATCATTGTTTAGGGCCTCAAAATGGCTCTGGAAGTTTAGGACCCGAAAAACTGATATAAATAGTAAGTTGCGTTGAAACTTACAAACTGAAAGAACTGATGGTGGGGGTTCAAATGGACTTGGTGAGTGGCCACCAATATCCACCCGGATCATTAAGTCCCTAAAACGGCTCCTGGTGTGCAGGACCCAAAAACCTGCTAAAAATAGTAAGCTATGTTGAAGCTGAAAAACTAAAAGAATTGATGCTGCGGATCTAAATGGAATAGGTGGGAGGCCACCGATATCCACCTGTATCACCCTTAATTTAGAAATAAACTCTGCTCTTAATCATAATATGCTCTGCCCTCGGTTGTTGTAGTAAAGTCATATGGGGAGGGGGTTGGCGCCCTCCAAACCCCCACATCGAATTTCAGTTGAAAAGAAATAGGAGTCGTCGCCAATCCTTTACAAGGAACAAAGGTGCAGGCTATTGGTAATAGTGGAGGTTGGCGCAAGGGTGGTCATGGGTTTGACCCCAACCCCCACACATTACTTTTGTTCCACCATTTATGATATGCCATCGGACTTCGGATTAATGAGAAATGCACTCCAATATAATGTTAATCAAAACCTTTGGGACTTTGGCATATAAAATATGCGAACTTTGGTTTTTGGACTATAGTCTTCGACCTTCAATATATATATATATATATATATATATATATATATATCTATATATATATACACACACACATATATCGAATGTCACCATAGTTTGGAGTTTATAACCCAATATTTAAATACGCCACCATATCCAATATAACCCAAACCTTAGGTTAAACAAAATAATGTGCCCTCAAACTTTCAGAAATAAACCATAGTTTCAGACCTTAGGATATTGATCATGCCACCATATAAAATTTAAATTCGAACTTAAGAAGAGATTCTTCATAATAAAATAAAAAAATTGAATTCAACCTTAGGATGACATTGGGAAATTTCACCTTCTCAAACCCAAACTGGTGACTCCTGTTGTGACACTTGTCATAGTGCCACAGTGGGCATAAACTGAATAATATTCCTTGCATGCTCACTGGTTTTCCATGTCATCAACCTGTCATTGTTCTGCAATTTAAAAAAAAAAATTACATGTTCTGAATGGTGGTCAGCAGGCTATAACTTCCTCATCCGAAGTCGGTTTTCAATGAAATGAGTTGCATTAGATTCCTAGCGACAAGTTGTTCACTGTCGTTCAGTTTTCAATCAATTATCAGCACTTTCATTTTTGAGCTTATACACCGAGCCTCTAATTAATAAAAAAATTCATGAATAAAGAAATCAAAATAGAGCTTAACCAAGTTGGTCACAATTGTTGCAAAAAGATTTATGGAGGTGGGAAAACCCCTACAAGGTCTCATCCATGCTCAAAAACTTTCAAAATTGTTTCAAACATTTGATTGATCCATACACCTTACTTGTAAATGTAATATTACCAAATGGGAAAAGTAGGAATATATAACAAAATGTTTGAATGGTAGTGTAAAACATCACATCAAATTATGATACCAATATGGAGCCTTCTTATTCATCATAACAACATAAAACATGTACAATATAATGGGCCACAAAGCATATAACAAGATACAAAAAGCCTCCAATAAAGAAATCCCTCAAGAATGGGGTGCTACTACTATATCAAAATGTCAGAGACACTGCTACAGCACAATCCTAAGAGCACTGCTACAGAAAAATGAACATACAAATATAAAGGGATGATATATGCCTCAAGAGATACAAAAAATGAGATCAAGGCTCTATAACAACCTTCCAAGACAACCCAAGAGGGTTTCCGGGAAATGCACCCTACAATACAATATGAGCTGCAGCCCTAGGGCTGAAAGTATGCTGCAAAAATGTAACTAAAGAGTAATGGTTGAAGCTGATATGAAAATAAGTATGCTCTCCTCCAATGGATCCTCCAGATGAAAGGCTGGCCCCTTCACTGAAGAAATCACTCCACAATCACCTACTGCAAATGCCCCTGCAACTCCTCCCTAGAATAACGCAAATCCAGACTGATACTGCACTGTAGGGGATAAAAACACTATGGCCTAGTGCCAAATATATCAATGACGCTCTAGGGCCTTCTTTTCTATCCTCCCAAGAGAAAGGAACCTTCCTCCAATGAGATCTAGCTCAGAAATCACCCAAATCAACCCTCCACAACTTCTTCCCTGCAACACAAAACAACCTCAACAGGAACTGCGTTGTACATTAAGACTGAAGCCTTGGCTTGATGTCTAAATTTGGAATGTAGTGAAAACAATCTTCCTTATATTTCACTCAAGGAAAGAGGTGGGATTCCTGCTTGGGAACACCCTATGCTAAACAACACTGCAATCTTAGCTAAACAATTGAAGAGAGAAACAAGTCTAAACAGACCATAAATCTGAAATATTAAATACATAAAAATAATGATCCATGGCTGCCATCCTCTTCCTTATATAAGTGGTGAGCTTCCTCACCCTTGGCCCCAGTCATTAAAGAAACTACTTCCATGCATGTAGTCTCCCTCCAAAACTGCGCTGTCCCATAATGAATACCACTACTCCATGACAACGTTGTTGATTTGGTCAAAGTTGACCCAGTCTATGTGCTCCAGCCCCTTTTCACACACAAGGGTGCTTGATTAAGCTGCTAAGATGTCCTCCTTTCACATTAGCAGTGATTTTATTCCTATTAAGGATATTCATGGGTCTCCATACCCTCTTATTCATCAAACAAGGTAGCAAAAACAAAAATTAATATTCCAACTAGCTCATGGCTAATTGGGTATATTACAGTCCTCCCCTCCCAAATGTTGCTTGTCCTCAAGAAACTGAAAAGGTGAGTCATGCAACTCTTCACCTCCTCCATTGGTGACACCTCCATGTGAAAATCTCTCCTCATAAGTCAAGTGTCTCCCAATCAATCCCTCCATGACATTCTCCTCAAAAGTTCTCATGAGATGCAAATGACTCATCCCACAAGGAAGCAAAAGATCCAATGTAGCAATCATGGTTTTCCCAATGTTCTCCCTGAAACATGAAGCATAAGAAACATGTAGAATCTCTCTTCTAAAGGGCACATCTAATCCTTCCATCCTTCCTCCAATCATTCCCATAAAAATAATAACGACATCATCAAACTATGGGATCAAAACAAATGATACATAAACAACCATATGCAAAAATGGAGGTGGATCATAGTCCCACATGTGGAACTAGTGCATTATATCTCCTGACTGCCTCAGATAATGATATTGTAAGTGGTTTCCCCTCCACTTACTTGTTGTTGTAGTCTTCTCATATGTTTTGAGAAGGTGAGAAATGTTTGGTGCCTTTGGAGTGCACTCAGAATGGTAAATCATATCCCTATATCCTCCTAGGGAGCAGCCATGCTTAACAATGTTTATGTCCCCAACTTGGCGATGAAGTTTATAAGGAAGAATTCTCTTGATTGGAGCAATGTCCTGCACATATATGGTGAAGGAATGCAAATATTCATCAAATAAATCATTATTCATACAAACATGATCCTTACCATATGTTTTTTTCATACAAATGGAGTGGCTCATAGATAGATCCCCTCTTATTCCTAAAGAGGAAAGAGGTGGTTGTGATAACTCTATAAAAGAGTTATGTATCTCCTCCATATCCACATGGTCCATGCATCTCTTCAAATGATGATATATCTCATATTCAAAGCATTCCCAAGTATATCCCTCCATGATGGTATGGTATTCTCTCATGGAATAAGTATGGCTGAAGAGAAAATATTCATGTGCTGCATGTAGAAACTTCTCCTTGATCTTGTAAGCTCTAGACAAGAAAATCCTACCATGATAGTATATGACCTCATCTCCAATTGAATATCCCTCCTATAGTAGTTGTTCATCAAGTATCATGCATGTAAAAAGATCCTTGGAATAATCCACCAACAGCTGGGATTTCGAATATGGATCTATCCTCCATAGTGACAGCGTTGATGATCTATAATATAAAGCATTTATCATGTGGTTGTCCTCCTCTTTGACATCTCCCATGCCAAAGTCACATACCGGAAGGCTGCTATCCTCCCTCCGCTTCCCCTTTCTCAGCGCAAGATCTGAGGTGAGAGTGGGTAATGATGATGTTGGGAGAATGTCTCCCTCCTCCTTGAGTCTACCCAAGACTCTTAGCGTTGTACAATGACCTCCCACTATTCCCACTCCTCCTGGATCTATTAGTGGTGCAACATCTTGAGAGAACCCTTTGATCATCTTCCAATCAGGGGGTCTCCCTAGTAAAATGCCTCCATGTAATGAAACATCAAGGCCTAGAGCAGGCTATATATGTGAGTGGACTAATTCTCCCTGCTCTCACTGCGCAAATCATCCTCCTGCTTCTGTGCATAAACCTCATGAAAAGGATGGGTGTGTATGTTCCCAATCGCTTGATGTTGGCTCTCCTTCTCATATTCTCCTACCTTCTGCAAGATCTCACAGTCTAAGGTATCCTTCTCCAATGTAATCAACCCATGCACACCCAATTTCATATTGGTTTCAAGAGTATTAATCACAAAGAAGTGATCTATCATAGAGTATGTTCTAAAATCTATGGTCAATGTTCTACAACCATAGACACATGTTGCTCGTGATCTTCATATGTGAGATATGTTGGGTATGTGTTATGTTCTTTCCACGACTAGCCCCACGCACTGTACGTTGCACCGAGCGCAGCAGGGGGGGCAGCAGCGCCCCGACGAATTAGTTTTTGGTATGCGGTCCCACTCATATGTGGACCCACCCATGTTTTGTGCATGAGTTTGCACATGGTTTTGGGGTACGATGGTTTTCGGCCCCTGGTATTTTGTAGATCCGGTCAAGGGAACTACGGTTATGTTCTAATCCAGGGTTAATGGATTGGGGTTTATGTATGCCTCGGCATGTATATATATGTGTTGTAACACTAAAAGGAATATAATGAAAAATCAAGCTGGTCGTCCCAATTTGGGATCCAGGGGAAAATCTCTGTGTTTATCTGTTTTATGTTTTATGCTCTCGCTATTGTTTATTTTCTATTATAAGATTCATGTGTAGATAATTTATGTTCAGGGTTAAAACCTACATTTGGTATCAGAGCTGTTTCGGCTTCAAGGGGACGCCTTTGTTGTTGAGGGTTTTTTGCTCGGGCCTGTGGTAGACCCTGTGCAGTGGGAGATCTGCGGGATCGATTCTTGCGGTGAAAGAATATGGCGAGCGGCGGAAAGATAGAGATAGAGAAATTTAATGGTCAGAGTTTTGAGTTGTGGAAGCTCAAGATGGAGGATCTGCTGGTGGATAAAGATCAGTGGATCGCGGTAGATCCAGGTACTAAACCAACGGCAATGTCAGATGAAGACTGGAAGAAACCGGATCGGAAGGCTAAGAGCACAATATGGTTGTGTGTCTCATATTTAGTATTTTTGAATGTATCTGGGGAAGCTACGGTGAATAATTTGTGGGAAAAACTTAGGACTTTGTACCAATCTAAGTCTCTGGTGAATAAGTTGTTCCTGCGGAAAAAGCTGTATAACCTGAGGATGAAGGATGGAGACTTGGTGACAGAGCATCTGAATGCCTTCAATACTGTGGTAAGTCAGCTGTCATCTGTTGATATTAAAATCTCAGATGAAGATAAGTGCATCAGTTTGTTGTGTTCTCTACCAGACTCGTGGGACAATCTGGTTATTGCAATAGGTAGCAATACAACTACCTTGAATTTTGATGACATTGTCTCAACCTTTTTGTTGGAGGAAATGAGACGGAGAAATATGGAGGGCCAAAATGGAGATGCCTTATCTGTACGAGGAAGGTCCCAAAACAAAAAAAAAGAATAAGGTTTCAAGTGGGAGATCCCAATCTAGAGGGAGATCTAAAACTCCTGTAAAGTTTGTAAAGGTATGCTGGAAATGCAGAAAGGAAGGGCACTACAAA
Source organism: Pinus albicaulis (assembly GCA_034641835.2). Lineage (NCBI taxonomy): Eukaryota > Viridiplantae > Streptophyta > Pinopsida > Pinales > Pinaceae > Pinus > Pinus albicaulis. The sequence continues at coordinate 1,502,306,634 of CM076570.1, read as the reverse complement.
AAGGAGTGAAAATCTAAAGCTCTTGAGAAAGGAAAGGGATCTGATGATGCTCCTTCTGTAGAGGCAAAAACCACCTCGGATTAAGGTGGGGATGTGTATTTGGCTTCTTCTTCAAATACACATGTAGATCATGAATCATGGTTGATTGACTCAGGTGCATCCTTTCACTTCACTCACCATAGGGAGTGGTTCTGCGAGTATGAGAAATATGATGGTGGTGATGTCTTCCCAGGGGATGATAGGAAGGCCAGAATCGTTGGTCGTGGAAAGGTCAAGCTGAAGCTGCAAGGTGGAAGGATTAGAACACTTCCTGGTGTTCTGCATATTCCTGCATTGGCCAGAAATCTGATTTTTGTAAGAAAGATGGATGATGCAGGTGTAAAAAAAGTTTTCGAGAAAGATACCTGTAAGATGGTTCAGGGAGCACTGGTATTAATGTGGGGAGTTTGTATTGGAAATCTATACAAGCTTCAGGGCAGCACTATTATTACTGGGTGCAACAGTTTTGTGGTTCCCAAAGTGGAGTGGAAAGCCTAGCAGTCTCTAGAGAAAAGACCATGCTATGGCATTAAAGGCTTGGACATATTGGAGAGAAGGGCCTTCTTGACATCGTGACAGAAATGGTATGGCAGAAAGGTATGTCTAATTTTCGATACTCATTCTGTGAAAATCGTGTATATGAAAGCATAATCGGGTGAGTTTTCCTTCTAGTGCTAAGAGGGCGAACAAGATATTAGAACTTGTGCACAGTGATGTGTTTGGACCTGTGTCAATTCCATCACTGGGAAAGTCTGTGTACTATGTTTCATTCATAGATGACTTCTCAAGGAATACGTGGATATATTTCTTGAGGAAGAAATCTGAAGTCTTTGACAGATTTAAATAATTTAAGGCTCTGGTGGAAAACCAGAAAGAGAAGAAGATAAAGGTGCTGAGGACAGATAATGGTGGGGAGTTCTGCAAGAAAGAATTTGAAGAGTTCTATAAGAAGTGTGGTATAGTACGACATAAGACTACTCCATACACACCTCAGAAAAATGGAGTTGCAGAAAGAATGAACAGAACATTGATGGAAAAGGCAAGAAGCATGCTTAGTGGTACCGGGTTAGGACAAGAATTCTGGGCAGAGGCAGTAGAGATTGCATGTTACTTATTTAACATATCACCTTCATCAGTGTTGGAGGATACGCCTCCACATGAGTTATGGACTAGTAAGAAACCCTCTCTTTCACATCTAAGGGTATTTGGATATTATGCATATGTACATGTTCCAAAGGAGAAAAGGACCAAGTTGGATAATAAATCTGAAAGGTGCATCTTTATTGGGTATAAGTATGGTTTAAAGGGTTACAAGCTTTGGAACCCAGAAACAAGGAAGGTTGTGTACAGCCGAGATGTGGTGTTTAGAGAAGTGAGAGATGTTGTTAAACATGAAGTCCTACCAAAGGAACCTGAGAAGATAGAGTTTGAGCTAAAGGAGGATGAATCAGACTCTACAACAGAAGAAGACTCAGAAGATGAAGAGCCACAAACTCCAGCTTTGAGAAGATCAGTTCGAGAAAGAAGGAAACCAGAAAGGTATAGTCCATCTGCTTTCTGTTCAGGTTTTGCCTTAACTATAACTGATGATGATCCCAAAACTATCAAGGAGGCAGTAGATTCAGAGGATGGAAAACTCTGGAAGGAGGCCATGATTGATGAAATGGCATCCCTTCACAAAAACGATGCATGGGATCTAGTGGAGTTGTCGGCTAGAAGGAATCCCATCAGGAGAAAATGGGTGTTTAAGAAGAAGATGAATGTAGAAGGCAAGGTGGAGAAATACAAAGCTCGGTTGGTAGAAAAAGGTTATTCCCAGGTGCTGGGAATTGATTTTGGTGATATTTTTTCTCCTGTTTCCAAAGTTACTTCTATTAGATTACTTTTATCTGTTGCTACTGCATTTGATTTTGAGATAGAACAGATGGATGTGAAGACAACATTTCTTCACGGGGATCTAGAAGAGGAGATCTACATGAAGCAACCTGAAGGCTTTATGGTGAAGGGTAAGAAAGAACTGATATGCAAGTTGAAGAAGTCTCTGTATGGGTTAAAACAGTCACCAAGGATGTGGTATCAGAAATTTGATACCTATATACGGGGACTTGGCTTCACCAGAAGCAAGGAGGATCACTGTGTTTATTTTAAATTAATTGGTGACCGTGTTATTTATTTGGTCTTGTATGTGGATGATATGTTGTTGATTGGAAATGACAAAGAAATTATCCAAAATTTGAAGACCCAGCTGTTCTCCAAATTCGACATGAAGGATCTTGGTGCTGCAAACTATATTTTGGGCATGGAAATTAAGAGATATCAGGCAAAGAGGAAGCTCTGGTTAAACCAGAGGAAGTATGTCGAGACTGTATTGTAGAGGTTCAATATGCAGGATAGTAAACCGGTGAAAGTTCCTATTCCTATAGGTGTAAAGTTGTCTGTTGAACAGTGTCCCAAGACACAAGAGAAGAGGAGAATATGTCCCGTGTTCCATATGCAAGTGTAGTGGGTAGCCTGATGTGTGCAATGGTTTGTACTAGACCAGACATTGCACATGCAGTGGGAGTATTGAGCAGGTTTATGTCAAACCCAGGGAAGGAGCATTAGACGACAGTGAAGCGCGTTTTCAGATATTTACGTTGCACTAGTGATTATGGCTTGTGCTACCAAGGAAGACCAGGATTAGAAATAATGTTGGACATTCGTGGTTTTGTTGATGCAGACTGGGCTGGAGATCTGGACCAAAGAAGATCTCCAAGTGGGTATGTGTTTAGCCTATTTGGAGGTGCAGTCAGTTGGATGAGTAAAATACAGTCTGTAGTGGCGCTTTCAACTACAGAGGCAGAATACATAGCAGCCACTCATGCAAGCAAGGAAGCAGTTTGGTTGCAGAGATTGTGTTCAAGTATGGGGTTGGTACAGCAAGCTATAAGGATAGACTGTGACAGCCAAAGTGCAATTTTCTTGGCTAAGAACCCTGCTTATCATTCAAAGACAAAGCACATTGATGTTCAATATCACTTTGTTAGAGATATGGTTGAGGCTAAAAGGGTGTTGCTGGTAAAGGTGGACACTTTGAATAATGTTGCAGATGCATTGACGAAGTCTGTGAGCACTCAAAATTTCTCTTGGTGTAGAGAAACAATGGGTGTTGAAGAATTGGGCCAATGACTAAGCTCTCCCGTGGCCCCCTGCGGAAAGAAAACAACAAGTGGGAGAATGTTGGGTATGTTATATTCTTCCACGAGTAGCCCCACGCACCGTACGTTGCGCCCCGTACGTTGCGCCCGGTGCAACAATGTGGTGGGGGCGGCAACCCCTATTAAATCAAGTAAATACCGGCGAAATTATTTTTGCATGCTGTCCCACTCATATGCGGACTCACCTAATGTTTTGTGCATGAGTTTGCACATGGTTTTGGGGAACGATGGTTTTCAAATTTCGGTATTTTGTAGATCCGGTCAAGGGAACTACTGCTATGTTCTAATCCAGGGTTAATGGATCGGGGTTTATGTGGATGCTTCTAAGATGTATATATATGTGTTGTAACACTAAAAGGAATATAATGAAATATCAAGCTGGTCGTCCCGATTTGTGATCCAAGGGAAAATCTCTGTGTTTATATGTTTTATGTTTTATGCTCTCGCTATTGTTTATTTTCTGTTATAAGATTCATGTGTAGATAATTTCTGTTCAGGGTTAAAACCTATAAGATCCTTTGGAACTTCTTGCAAAGATACAAGAGCTCCTTTAGTTGAAGCAATTGCTTCATCTCCATTTCCAAATGGTAGTAGATCTCCTCCTGCTTTTACAGTGCTGGAGGCTCTTTCCTGCTCTTTCTCTTCCTTCTCCTCATCACTGGATAATACCTCATAATTAAGAGATCCTTTGGCTTGATCTCTTTTTGAAGGAGGAATCCTCATGTCTTCTTCTTGAGAAGAAGGTTCTTGCTGAAGTGGGGCTTTTGCCCTTGGAAAAGAATTTTTCAAATCTTTAACCCCCTCAACAATATTCTGAAATGGAGTTGGCTTCATGGATCCTTTCAACTCATGCAAAGTTTATGATTTATTGGGTTTGGCTAGCTCACCTAAAATTGTTTCATAATGTCTTTGATCAAATATTTTCACTAACCTCCTAGTGAACTTTGCATAAGTAGATATATTTTCATTATTCAATGAAGAAGATTCATAAAACTACCAAGAATAATCCTTACCTTCAATATGCAGTGCTAATACTCTAATGGCTTCCTCTTATGAAACTTGATGCAACTGAAAATATGTGTCTAGCTTCTTTACCCAAGCCTTGGCTGTGCTCTTCGGTGACCCATCAAAAGTAGGTAGAAAGAATCTACCCAAAGTGTGTTGAATGCACCCTCTTCTTCTATTGTGGTTACTGGGTCTTCTATATTCTTTGATTTGACAAAACCCTTGGAATTTTAAATGCTCTTTGAATCTTCTAGACTGAGATTCATATTCTTGGAGATAGTCACCAAGAGTCTCCTCCTTTGGTGTTCCTCCTTCCTCTTCTTCTCTTGCCAAGAATGTAGACATGGTACCACATTGTAGATCTGATGGTGTAGCTGAATGGTCACACCCATAATGTGAAAATATGGAGCTTTCTTCATGTACAAGCCCTCTTTTAGAATCTCTATATCTTTCCATCCTCATATCTATGATGTATTTGTTAATGTCCTGCATAGTTTGGAAAAGAAGTCTTGAGAACTCCTTCCCTTTCATTTCTCCTGATAATGGGATTTTGCCTTCATCTCTTTTGCAAATCTTCTCCTTTCTATGAGAAGCCTCTTTTGATGACATAATGGTTGAAGTACACATGCTGAGCCAAGATTAGGCTCTGATACCACTGTAATATTCCCAAATGGGAAAAGCAGGAATATAGAACAAAATTCTTGAATAATAGTGTAAAACATCACATCAAAGTATGATACCAATATGGAGCCTTCTAATTCATCATAATAGTAGAAAACATGTACAATATAATGGGCCACAAAGCATAAAACAAGATACAATAGGCCTCCAATAAATAAATCCCTCAAGAATGAGGTGTTGCTACTATATCAAAATGTCGGAGACACTGCTACAGCATAGTCCTAAGAGAACCGCTACAGAAAAATGAACATACAAAGATAAAGGGCTGATATATGCCTCAAGAGATACAAAAAATGAAGATCAAGGCTCGATAAAAACCTTCTAAGACAACCCAAGAGGGTTTCTGGGAAATACACCCTATAATATAATATGAGCTATAGCCCTAGGGCTGAAATTATGCTGCAACAAAGTAACTGAAGATTAATGGCTGAAGCTGATATGAAAATAAGTATGCTCTCCTCCAATGGATCCTCCAGATGAAAGGATGGCCCCTGCACTGAAGAAATCACTCCCCAAATCACCTACTACAAATACCCTTGCAACTCCTCCCTAGAATAGCGCAAATCCATACTGATATTGCACTATAGGGGATAAAAATATTGTGGCCTGGTGCCAAATATATCAATGATGCTCCAAGGCCTTCCTTATTACCCTCCCAAGAAAAAGGAGCCTTCCTCCAATGAGATCCAACTCAGAAATCACCCAAATCAACCCTCCATAACTTCTGCCCTACAACACAACACAACCTCAATAGGAACTGCGTTGTACATTAAGACTAAAGCCTTGTCCTAATGCCTAAATGTGGAATGTAGTGAAAACACTCTTCCTTAGAGGTCACTCAAGGAAAGAGGTGGGATTCCCGCTTAAGAACACCCTATGCTAAACAACACTGCAATCTTAGCTAAACAGCTAAAGAGAGCAACAAGTCTAAAGAGACCATAAATCTAAAATATCAAACACATAAACATAATGATCCATGGCTTCCATCCTCTTCCTTATATAAGTGGTGAGCTTCCTCACCCTTGGAACCACTCATTAAAGGCACTACTTCCATGCATGGAGTCTCTCTCCAAAACTGTGTTGTCCCATAATGAATGCCACTCCTCCATGACAACGTTGTTGATTTGGTCAAAGTTGATCCATTCTATGTGTTCCAACCCCTTTTCACACACAAGGGTGCTTGATTAAGCTACTAATATGTGCTCCTTTCACATTAACAGTGATTTTATTCCTATTAAGGAGATTTATGGGTCTCCATACCCTCTTATTCATCAAACAAGGTAGCAAAAACAAAAATTAATATTCCAACTAGCTCATGGCTAATTGGTAATATTACAGTAAAACCTAAAATGACCCTAAATATGTGCCCAAATCAGTAAATAGAGGTTAACAATGGATTCATGGCATCCAAAAACCCTTGAGTAGCCTCTTCTGGCTCTTCAATTGGTCTTTAGGTGAAGCAAATATGGCCTCCTCTTTTGGTGGCCCTAGTCATATTTAATATTCAAGATGGAAAAATCCCCTCTATAAGTGCTCCTCTGCCTTTGAAACCTACACCAATGAGTCAGGAATTATTTAAAATGGCTACCTATCCTCTTCTTGTGCTCAATTTGGTCGAAAACTGCCCAATTTATGACTTCTACTTTCAGCTAGGAAACCTTTGCTAAATTTGGAAAACTTGAGTTAACTGGGGTTAAATTGGCACTTTCGTCGTTTTGGTTGGACTCTGCCAATTAATTCTAAGTGGAGATTAGTGCATTAATTAAGCGTGGTTAAGCCACTAAGTGTGTGATTTAATTAATTTGCAGTTACAAATGGATTAGCACATAATGATCAGGGTTAAGGTTTAATAACCCGTGTTTAATGGTTTGTTAAACTCCGCTTAACTCCGAGCTCCCGTCATGGTCACGGGTGCATGGTACAGTGGCGTAGGGTTGACCCAATTTTCCCTTGCCATATTATAATGTTGATTTTAAATATAAGTCGGGTGCATACATATGTAAGGACTAATGTGATAACGAAGTTGGTAAGTGTTGCGCATAGTGTGGGGGAGGTCGCGAGGTCGAGCCCCGACCTCCACCCTACCTTCACAATAATATTTTTACACTACTATATAACCCAACAAGGGGGCACGTGGTGGCCCCAGGCTGCACCACATTTCCTCACCTAGTTTTTTATTCAACCTCCAATAAAACGCTGACAACGAACCAAAAATTTAAACCAACCACCAATTGACACTTATCAGCTCCTCATTTGACCGCAGAAAAATTAAACTTGCCAAAAATTTGATCCTACACATTCATTTGCCACATTAGTAGTACGCACTGTTGACTGGGCATCTGACTGTCTCTTTTTAAAAAAAAGTACCTGTTTGGCAAAGTGGATAGAACACTCTAACTTTCTCATACAGACTCTGTTTTGAGCGAAACAAAGTGCACCAGAATCAGGAAGACAAGAACTACACAATCGTTCATGTTTGGAGAAATTATGAGAACTTTTAATTTTTAGCTTAAATTTGAGCTCCTAATCATATCTCCCCACTAAAATACTTTTGGTCTCCAAAAGTTCGTTTTCATTTGTTTAGCAATTGAAGGTACAGTTCCTTCATTCTTCTGAACTCGACCCAATCGAAGTTTGAAGTGCCCTAACGACTTTTTTTCATGATGAACTTGAGTTGTAACTTGAATAAAAGTTTCAAGTTGGTTGTTCTTCTCGACTTGTCCATGTCGCTATGACCATGCATAACAATATCCTCCTTATGAATAATTCAATGGTGTTTATCTGGAAAAATCCTTACCGAGGATAAAATCCAAAAGACTTTGGCATAAACCATTACAAGCTGCATATGGCGAATACTTGTAGAAATTGAGTGTTGAACACATTTTTACATGAAAAATATTTTTCCACTACTCATACAACAGTTTTTAAAAATGATTTCTAACATAATCAAAGAGAAATGCATTTTGCAACATGGAGAAAATTGACACCCAAATTTTCCATTTCAAATGACTAGAAACCAAGCCAAACTAGCATAAACATGCTAAAGAAAACACTGTTGCATGTAAGTGATTTATTGATGAATTATCACTTTGACATACCCATTATGGGGATATGCAACTAGTGCAAACAAAGACTTACAATCTTCAACTGGACAAATAGTTCGAATAGTTCTTACCCAACATGGTAACTAAACCCTCTATTTGAACTTTTCCTTCTTTTGAAGTTGCTTCATGGATGGTCGCATCTTGTGCCACTTTTTATTTTGTTGCTTCCCCTTCCAGTGCTTGCATGACTTTCTTTCCCTTACTAGGATGAAGTTGTGGAAAAAATTTCCAACACTTCTCAACCCAATGCCCACTGATATGGCAGTGAGTGCAAAAATTCCTTTGAGCTCTTCTTAGCTCACATGCCTTTTTATTTGATTCATTTTTCCTCTTCTCATTCTCAATCTCAAGAGACATAAACATCTTCTTGATGATGGCTTTTCTTTTGTCGCACTCATCTATGCAATGGTTAGAAGAAATGCAAAAATTGTATGGTGACATTCTCCTCAACATGTCACTCAAATCAACAGGTTGTTTCCCTTTAGGAGAAGCATTTGAATGAACAGGACGAGTATACCTTTTCTTGGCATCCTTTGGCTTATGCTTCCTAGATGATGAAACATCCATTATTTTCCTTCAATTTCCTCCTCACATGATACCTGTGACCTTTCATCTCCATTTTCTCCTAATTTCCATTATTTTTCATAAATAAATGTGCCAAAAATACTTTTTCCTTTCCAAAGCCTTTTCCTTTGTCAAATTCCTTAACCATAATTAACCAAATTAACATGCACTAGGATGTTTTTCCCAACATTGAGCTTGTAATAAGTGTCCCATCAACCGTGGTTATTATTTTTTACTTTTATTACATGGAATTTTCACAAGGGTTGTTACATACACATTTAAACATAATAATAAATATTATTACATAAACAAATTTAAATTTATAATATTGAGACCTTGTGTGTATATATATATATATATATAGAGATATATATTATAATTATAGGAGTAGCCTTTAAGTGCGAATTTTTGGAGTTTTCTGGCTAGAATATGAGGACAAAATTTGAAGTGAAATATTGATTTGTGTTGTTCAAACTATTGTTTTAACTGCATATATGGATTTAGCACCCTCAAAAACCCTTACAACACTTAGATTATGAAGAGTTCACTTGTCAAACTTGTGCTTTCAATGAATCCTTCCGAGTTATTTTCTGATATAATTTGTCTAGAATTCGACAAGGATTCATTGAAATCACAAGAGGCATCGACTATAAGAAGGATTTTGAGGATCAGTGGGAAAGATTTTACTGGTTCAACCTTTTTTCATTTCTGTTAGGGTCAGTAGTTTTTATTTTCAAATGTCTCTCATATTCTTTAATTTTCAGTTTTTAAATAAGTTGATCCTATGACTATTGTTGTTGTCATAGCCTCAAAGGTCAATGTCCAACATCATCTAATTTATGCCATAAAGGGTTCAGTCAAATCATGAAAGAGATTCAAATCGGTGGGATTCATGAGGTCGCAAGTCTCTATACATTCAATTCAAAAAGGGATTATGTGTCAGTCTTCGTTGGTTTGAACCATTCGAAATGAATTTTTGTTAGTCTAAAGTTCTGATGGTCATGAGGTTTAGTAATTAAATATGTTCTATGTTTATATCCCCTATTTCCAATTTATCCCACATTTCCCTATTTCCTATTTACCCCACATTTCCCTATTTCATGCCCTATTCCCCATTTCCCTTTATACATACCCCCCCCCCCTCCCATTCTAAAGACACCTCCTAAACATTCACTTTCCTATGTATGATCCCATCATCATTTTCATACACCCTCATGCCTAATTTCTCATACATACATCATCATACCCCTAAATTTTAATTATTACCCATACTCCCCACACTAATGCCAAGTCAGGCGGAGCACTCCAAAACATCAAGTCAAAGCATCACAGTGCTACTTAGATTGTTTGCTGCAAAGTCGTTGTGCAAGTGAGTATCAACCATTTAGGAGGTTTGCAAGAGTTGGAGAACCTACTTAAAGAGTTATACACCATCACACAACCATTTCAAACCTACCCATTTGATCCATTTTTCCAGAGGAGGTGTGCAACCATACAGAGCATGGTGTGCTACCCAACCTGCTCGTTGCACAGTGTTACGTAGAATACTACGTTTTCGACATCATTTTGAAACAATGATTTTGACCACATGAAGGAGAATTATGGAAAACTGAAAGATTTTTTTCTCATGGATGGGAAAAATAACAATAACCTCTTCAATTTTTTTTACAGGTGTCATAGATCGGAAGTTTCAAATACATATTTAAAGCACATTTTTTGCAATGTGTAAATTTCTTGTTTTAGCCATGGTTTTGCAAAGAATTTTATGAGAATTTGGGGAAGATTTTGAAGGAAATGAAAGATAATTGTGTATATAATGGGCCAAATAACAAAAATATACTTCATATTTTACACAGGTGTTATATGTTTGGAGCTACATGTGTCTCTTGGGGGCCTATTTTTGTAGTTTTTCGTGGCAAAAGTATGATTTTTTTGCAATTCGGTTTGGACATGTGAAGGTTGTGGACCACTTTTTGCACGTTGAAGGTTGTTGAGGGTTCTTTGGGTAGTATAGAGTGTTTATTTTAACAATTGGAATTAGTTTGGAGGTGGGAAAGAGTTATTAATAGTGTTTTGAAATTCGTTGCACAATCATTGTGCAACACTACGCAATTGCTACATAAGTTTTTTCATGAGTTGTCAAGCTTGCCATATGTAAGGAGAAGAATGGAGAGATGTGTTGGTTGTTTAGTGATATACTCATCACCTCATCATCAGATAGTTGTACCCCTGCACATGCGAAACTTGGAGATGTTGCGTAGTTGTTGCGCAACACAGTTAGATTGTTGTTTCCTAGTTTTATCTCCAAAGTAGAAATTGATGTCAGGATTAGATTTTATATATTAAAATGTTATCTAGATAGGATGAGGATAATATTAAGTTAGTTTTCAACTATTTTCATTAAATACGGAGACATTTTATTATTATTTTTGATCTATTTTGATTAAAAAAAACATTAAGTTTCTATATTTTTCTAATGATTCGATCCATGTTGGATAGCTCATGCATCAAATCTAGAATGGAAATTTTGGAAAATGTAAATCTATTTAAGACACTGTAATGTAATGTAGAAGGGTTTGGTTGGTTGATCGAACTAGGCTTGGTGTATGTGATCATTTTTGGAATAAAACCTTAGTGCAAGGCTTTGCCATGAATTTCAGAGATTCTTATGGTATTTTCTTTCAAGCTAGTATTTTTCTACTATGCAATTATTGTTGAATATTTCAACAAGAAACAATGAAAGTGGCATTCAGAAACATCATTCCTTGATCCTAGTGAAAAATAATCACCTAAACAAGGTGGGGCCCACACAGGCTATTTTTAGGTGTATGTCTATTTTTAGAAAGGTGAGCATATTCTAAAATTAGCAGGAGGTTGATTCTAGATGGTTGAGAAAATTCTATCTTTAGATGAGTTTATATTTTTAGAAGATGGGCAAAGTCTATTTATAGATCACAAATATAAAAAGAGAATGCATGTCGATTATTATTAGCCCTTAATAATAATCAGACAATAAATAGTAACTTATTATCTTGGAGCACCTTATTTCAGTGAATAGATGTGGCACATCAGTGTGTTGAAGGAATTACGCAATTCCTAGGGTGGTTGGTGACTCATGCATGGAGTATTCGTTATAACTGACAGTGGCAAGTTGTAACAGAGTTGGAAGAGTAGTTATGTGAGTTATTATTTAGTTTAACTCAGTTCAGTGAGTTAAACTCAGTTGTGCTAGTTGTAAATGAACATTCACTAGTGATAGATGAGTGAATTAACTATTTAATTAATTCACAAGTAGTTTCCTACTTGAAACTGAAGAAATACAACAGTTAAGTACTTGCATGTCAGATCCAGTGGAGACCCAATGGATATATAGGTGAAAGGGTGAGATGGACTATCTATTGTGACTATAGTGATGCATTCAATGCATCTACACACACATTGGAGATGCTTATGAGGGTTGTGCACTCAAAGCAAGGTAAGGTCGAATTCATTTAGGGTTCTTTTTTAGCAGGGATTGCGTAGTGGAGGCAGGTTGTCTGGAGGCAATAAATGGGTACATAGATATGCAAATTTATGCATGACAGTGTGTGATGATTGTATATTGTACTGAGAGCTCTATGAGCTGAGCTTTGTATGAGATTGTTACATGTTCCATTGAGATAAATAATATATGATAGTTGGGGTTTTTAGCTTTAAGCTTTCCTAGTAAAACATCTTGTTATGTGCAATTGATTTTGCTTCACATGTGTTTTGCAATTGGCGATTTAATTTCTGCAAAGAATTAAGTGGAAGGATTTTGTATTTAACAAAATATTAATTTGTTAGATTAGGAGAATCCATAAATACATTATTGTGTTTATAAATTTCTACATGGTATCAGAGCAGTGTCAATCATTGGAGATTGCAATATTGAAGTGGTGCTGAGTTTTGTGCTGGTGAAACAATTCGAAATTGCTACAAGAATTTCTTGGTGCGACAGTTGAGTATACATTGAAATGGATTTCAATGGGTTGTGGTTGGATTATGCACTCAAGGGAAGCTCGAAATACATAGCCTGGAAGGACAGGATGGAGGTGGTTCTTGAAGATAATGGCTTGAAGGAGTTCATCGATAGTGATGTTCCTAAGCCCACTTCGGCGGATGCTGCAGTACTTGATGCATGGAAAAAGAAAGTAGCAAGGGCGAGGAGGATTTTGTTGGAAGGTGTGAAAGACCATGTTGTGTCAAGCCTTCATGGGAAAGCCACTCCATTTGCAATGTGGAAGGTTTTGACAGATCTTTTCCAAAGCAATAGCGACCATAGGAAATTGGAGCTAAAGGATAAACTCAAAAAAATCAAGATGGAGAAGAACGACACTATTCTAGTATACTTGAAAATTTTTGTCCAATGTAGGGATGAGCTTGGCAGTGTAGGAATCAGTGTTTCGGATGATGACGTGGTGAGCTTGGCTCTCCTTGGGCTTCTGAAGAATTGGCACATTTATCAAGACTCTATCAATGGACCGGAGAAACTACCAGATTGGGAGCGACTGTGGTCGGATCTAGTGCAGGAGGAGATAAGGCAGACCACTAGGGATGGCTCTTCATCAAAGTATGATGATGAAGAGGATTTTTCTTTGGCTACCAAGGTGAAGAAGAAGAAGGGGAAGAAATTACATTCTAGATCTGAGGTCGGAGAAGATGGCAAAGAGCACAACATGTCCAAAGTGAAGTGTTTTCACTATCATGAGTACAAATTGTCCACATAAGAAGAAGAACAAGATGGTTGTTGGAGTTGCATCTGGTAAGGCCCTTACCTCGCAATTTGAGCTTGAATTCTCATTGATCGCATGCATGGTGTCTAGTGCATTAGGATTAGGGTGGTACTTTGATAATGGTGCTTCCTGTCACATGACGGGAGATGAGAAATTGTTCAGTGACTTGGTAGAGAAATATCTCCAGATGCATGTTGAGTTGGGAGACGATGGATGATACAGTGTGACCGTCATTGGTATCATTACCTTTCAGAGGGCGTAAGGTAAACTCCTTCATTTAAAAGATGTTGTGCATGTTCCAGGTTTAAAGAAGAATTTAATCTTAGTCGTTGTTGGCTTGAGGGGTCCTGACCCAGGTTCAGTAAGAAAGGTTTGCCAACAAAACCCTATACTACTGGCCCTTTCGGCAGTGACCTGCTTTCGTAGGTCAAAGTCTCACCTGAAGTAGTATGGGTGGGTGCTGGAACCAGGTTTCCGCACCCTGAGAAAGGATGGGTAAGGCGAGCAGAGCTGCATCCTGTTTCTGTAATTCCCAGATTACCTTGTTCTGCGCAGGTCTAATTATGTTTCTATTCATATCTACATGCACTAGATCTATAGGTATATGCTTGTTATATCATCAATACATCAGTACATAAACAAAACATAACAGATCTAGATCCAAGAACAAAGTACACAGATCTTTCGCAGCTTAAGGATATAAAACATGCAATACAACAATTACCAGTATATAACAGTACTCACAAATCCAGTTCTCTAACAATATTTCACGTTCATTCATTCATCGATTCTTCATTACAATTCCAATTCCCTTCCTAACCTGTGCACACAGCAGCAAGGTCCGCAGATAGCTGGACTAGGATCTCCGTGCACACAGCCAGTAGGAGTCCGTTCCCCACAAACCAAACATATATCTTAAACAACAAATTGCATCAATAGCTCATCATTTCCTATCCTTTAAAATACAAAATGCATCTCTATTTATAACAATCTAGCCTCGACTTTCCTATGGTCCGCAACCCATGGTTTTCGGACCCCTAGTTTACCCTTTGACCCATTACAATGCATTTGGGGCTTTGACCCGCCCCAAAACCCCTAAACTAGACTAAATATAATAAAAAAAAATCAAAATGGACCAGTTTCGCAGCTTGTTAGGATACCCTATTCCAACAGTCCCCCAACACGATCTTGTGACTCGTCCCGAGTCACTGCGGTGGTGCGACTTCTATCTGCGCCTGCAAGGTTTCAAGAGATCATTTGAGCTGAGGGAGTACATCCTTACTTTGGGCAGTAGCATTCTGTGTAAGAGTGACCAGCTTATGAGAGGGTCAATCTTCAGGGACCGAGGTAACGTTTGCAAGAAGCTGATTAAGACGCTTGTTTGCGCCATCTATGTCTTGTGTTAACCAGAGTACGGAGGTAGTCCAGGGCTTTAGATGTTTGACCATGACGTGCTGTTTATGCCATAGTTTCTCAATCTCGTCCTGGAGGTCGGTGCTAGTTTTCGATCGTGCCAAGCGTTGGGCAGGCACCAAGGTAGGCAACGTAGCGTTGATTTTTTCAACGACTTCTTCTTTTTGTCATAAGTCTTGGTTGATTTCTTGGAGGAATGGATCACGCTGGACCCGAGTCCAAAGCTGCATGGTTGACTCTAGCAGCATGGCACCTTGAGAAATTTTCCCCGTGATGGTTGCTGTTGCATCTGTGATTAGAGAAGCACGCTAGGCACGAACTTCTGGGGGAGTGCCAGGCTGTAATCTGGCCTGTAAGTCTGAAATCTGTTGTTCCAGCTAAGTCCTGAAAGTGTGCATTTCCAGTCGGGAATCTTTGAGGGCAGCAACCAATTTTTCCACTTTTATCCGAGATGTATCCTCAACTGTGACTTCCTCTATGACTTCTATGCAGAGCTGGTGGATCACAGTCTCCAACTTTGCCTGTTGTGACACAGCCTGGATTGCTTCATCATTCTTTTGCGCAATGGTGTGTTGGGCTGTCGTAAGCTGTCGTTTTGTGGATTGAGTACGGTTACTAATCTCCTAGGAGAAAGTGTGCAGGAGACTTTCTAAGGCGGTGTGGGGCAGCTGAGCGAAGTCTAGTTGAATTCCTGTGACTTTCGAGGGCTACGTTTTGACTAAGGCACCGTTAGGGATACTCCAGAGTCGACTGGCTTCTTGGATTTGTGCTGAGATGTTGTCGACTGACAGAGGTGGCGCCTGGCTTGTACTATAAGGGGGGTGATCCTTTTTTATCTAGAGAGCGCGGAGGTCTTCTTGAATAGAGTCGACTCCTGCCTTCCAATGGGCCATGATAATGGCCCACTTATCCTCTGTGGCCATGGTGACTGCGTCTGTGATCTGCTCTAGGTCTCTGTCCGTTAATGTGACTGTCGTGTCATAGTGCTCACGACGAGTGTGTTGTTTCTTCCTTGGTCCTGATGCCGATGCCCTGGTCTTGATGCCGATGCACCTCTTAGTGCTGGGAGGAGGAGTGGTGGCAGTATCTACCTGGGTCAGAGCTGTATCGGTTTGTTGTGGCGAGTTACCTCTGGGCTTGGCTGTAACTGATGCTGGAGTGGTGGGGAGACCTTTTTTCCAGGCAGCAGGCCACAACGAGATCAATAGATCAATTTCTTCATTAGGTACCATATAGGGGAAATCTGTCCATGTTTGACTGGCAAGGCTATGAATCCGGACCTACTGCATGGTGATTTGGAATGGCGCAATATTCTTGTATTTGTCATATATGGTGGGAGATAAGCGGGGTCGGGAGTTTATGGCAGTGGCGACATTGCTCTAGAAGAGGACCCAAAAGACCTTGTTATCCTCGACATGTTGCTTATCCTTAGAGTCCCATAAGTGAGCATACCGAGCGCCTTCGCACATCCTAGCAGGGAGTTCTGGAACAACCGACTCCTTTGGTTTGTCCCAGGCGACTAGTGCGATGAGGAATAATAGCCATGAATAGAAGAAGGATGTCCCATGCTCTTGAGACTCGCGGAAATTAGCGAGGAATTCATCGTACACGTATTGAGCCCAATTAAAGGACACGCCCTTCGTGCACTAGCCGGCTAGCTGGATGACATAGGCAGGGACAGTCGCAACCTGACACCTTTGCATGAGTTTGTAGGTTAATAGTCCAATGCCCATCTGTGTAGTAGGGTCGTTAATGGTTTGGATCACAAAACCTAGTTGATTTCGCTGTACTGCATAAGGCTTCTGAAAAAACAGAGCAGTAGCCGCTTTAAACTTATTTTCGACTTTTGCGAGCGGGTGTGGCCCCTGCATCGAGAGGCCTGTAATCTTGTGGATCAACTCAGCATCGATAGGGACCCTATCGCGAATCCATAAGCAACCATTGTGAATGAGAGTGAGTAATTGACGTGCCAACCGATCTGTGATGTTGTATCAGCCATAGTGGGGCATATGGAGCAAATTTAGGAGTCCAGATCTCGCCAAGCTGCATACCCATCGTTAAGGTACTACCATGATTCCATAATCCTCATAGAGTGTATCAAAGTATAATGCAGAGGCCGTTTTTGGGAAAGCGTCTTGGTCCATTAGATCATGATCCTTGAACTTGACCTCATGGAGGCATCCACAGGGGTCACCGATGATGGGGACCTCTCCTGGGGTTAGCGGAGTCTGCAGGTAGGTGATCAAGCCATCCAAGTTTTTCGATATTTGCGTAGATGGTCTTCTTGGTGGAACGAATGGGGGTAACCAGGTGATCGGGTTAGTTGGCAGAGCCCCCTCTTGGTCATCTTGTCCTGAGGCCGGAGGCTTGGCACGTCTTAGGGAACTTCGGGGCCTTTTTGCTGCCTGTGGGGTAGTCCCCGAACTCTGATATTTCTCCTTCCCTTTCCTTGTGGTCTGTGGAGGGGGGAATTATTATAACTCAGGCTCATCTTCCAACACTTCTTCAACCTCAGGTTCAGTTGGGGCAGAGGTTTCGCTAGGGGTAGAAGTTGGCATCCTTGCGCGAAAAATGAATTTTGGCTCTGGGTGACTACTACCTGACGGAGGGGGTTGATGAGTCATGAGAGGGGTGCCACACAGTTTTTTGCTCGATTGCTTTCATGAGACACTTGAAGTAGGTTTCTTGTTTATATGAGACAATATGGCTAACTGGACCATCCCTCCCCCTTTTAAGCATTGTCCATCGGATGATAGCAAGAGATATTTTACGCGGGGTGGGTTTCCCAATGAATGGTAAAAAATTCTTGTAACTTGACCTACCAACGGCTCAGGAGCCGCATCTCGCAATGGTAACTTCTTCTTTTTACCAGAGGATACAGTCCCAATGGCTAGTTGTTTCATCCTCAGTGTTTTAAGCGTATTCGTTACGCTAGGGTTACCGATATGTGACAGCTGCCTGTCTTCCCCCGACACAGGCTTGCTTCCTAAGTAGATCTTGGCCCAAGACCAAGATTTTTTTATTATTTGTTCTACTAAGGCTTTAAGGGGGGTTGACGTCAGAACCAACTGCCTAGCCCCCGGCTGTGTCGCCATTGAAGGGGTGGCTTGATGCATGGGACCGCTACTTACGGAACCTACAGGTGTCATAGG
The DNA here is from genome assembly GCA_034641835.2 of Pinus albicaulis. Lineage (NCBI taxonomy): Eukaryota > Viridiplantae > Streptophyta > Pinopsida > Pinales > Pinaceae > Pinus > Pinus albicaulis. Next base: position 1,502,288,725 of record CM076570.1, on the reverse strand, counting down.
GAGCCTGTTGCTCACTCGTGGGTCGACCAGTCCTTTTCCTGAGGTGGTTTTGCCACAGTTACTCAGGTCTAGCCCTACTCCCATCCTTTCCCTTGGGTCCATATAGAGGGAGTCCTTTGAGATACGAAGACAACGCAACGTAGAGGCTTCCCCTAGCTAGGCCTGCCAAGCTTCTAGATCCTTACTGGGATCCTCAATACCCTCCTCATAGTAGGGTATAGTGTCCTAGGTTAGGTTTTCCTTATCGTGCACTGTCAATTTATAGACATAATCCCCATCCCCCTCCTTAGGTATAGGTTATGCATAACATTTTCCTTCTACCGGGTCTAGAGGTACAATGACCCGTGTGCCCTTGTTTTCAAATATCATGCTGCGATTTTTGAGATTGATGATGCCCCCCCTGTCTATAGCCTAGTCCAGACCGAGGAGCGTAGGGTAGGGATCCGTATCTTCCACAAATTCTATCACTTCAAAGTCAGCTAGGATTCTTACCCTTGTGATGTCAACCACAACGTCGAGGAGTCTACCTAGAGGAATGATTTATTTATTTATTTTCCATTCGAAGCTGGATGGTGGTTTGCTCCATCTTGGGTTCCCCCATGCGTTGCCAAGTGCACTTAGGTAGTATATTGGCATCCGATCCGAGGTCTAATATAGCCTGATCCATCTCATGGTCACCGATCTGGACTGTCAGCTGCATTTCCCTGCCAGTGCGTCTTTGGTATTTGTATAATTTATGCACATCCTTGATGTCGGGTGACCTAGTAGCTCATGTTTCATAGATTTCTAGTAAAGCTTGTAGATTTCGTATTTCCTGAGGGTTGCGCAGCAGCCTCACACATTCTTGTAAGAAAGGTGTGACTTTCGCAGTTACTTTCTTAGCTCCTGGGTGTGAATATGGCAGAATCTTAGTCTCAAGGAAGTCCTTTCGAGCCTCCATAAACGTTTCCCTTAATTTGCCCAGGTCCAGTCCTTCGTGGGTGCTAACTGCCCTGCGGATCAGTGAGTCATTTTCATCTTTCTCCTTAGCCCCCCAAGTTGCCAATGCACTGCGTATTACCACATTTACCTTGGTATCCTTGTTTCTCAGCCCAGCCTGGTCCCTTCGCACCCTTCGCACAGATGGGAGCTGATTTTCCTGTATCTTTGATTTTAAGGATGGGAACTCTTCCAGCATGTGGCCCCACTGCCTACAATACCTGCAAGACTATCGTAAAGGGTTCAGGCAATCCTTCGCCACATGCCTCGTGCCCCCACAGTTATAGCAGAGTGACTGGTCTCAACCCTGATTTGTGCTTCCACTCTGGCTCTCGTCCCTTCCTCCAGGGGGGATTTATCCCTGCCTGAGGGGGTTCTTGGTAAGGTAGGGTCTTTTCCCCTGTTTATTATTTCATTAGGGCTTCAGAATTCCTTCTTCTTATGGCCTATCGACCAGTAAGTCCGGTACTAACGTCGCTTTGGTTCAGAAAAAGGGGTGCCATCACAGGGCCATTGGTGGATACTATGCAACCCTACTACGCAGCCCCCTGCATGCCAAAGCATAAGTTCCCTTGAGCCCTGCTGTCCTGGACCACGTGCTCCTGGTCCTGGGTGGCCTACTGTGTGATATAGTTCTGTGCCAGCCCCTCTTCCTTCCTACCGTAGGGTTTGAATTTCCTGGTGCATAGCCTCAAGTTGCACCTGAATATATTGTACTTCTACCATAACATCTTTTATAGGTGTAGCTTCTAATCTCATGCAGCTTCCAGGGCCTCATCCTGCGAGTCAAAAGTTTGGTGGCCCATAGGTACGCGTAAGTGAGGGTGTAGCATGGCGATGAACCATTCCGTCAGCTGTTTGTCGTCATACTGAAATCCTCCTTCTCTGATAGCTTTTTTTAGTCATTGATCAGCCTCCCATACTGACTCAGATGCACCTTGTTTGAAGTCCTTTAATTCTACTACGACCTGAGAGTAGGCTTTAGGGTTCCGGAACTGCTGTTCTAGGCCATCCTTAATGTTCTGGATAGTTGTGTCCTTATTTTGTGATACATATCCTATATACCAGTCCATAGCTCTTCCTTCAAAGGCTAGGGATAGCTATTATTTTTTCATAGTGTCGCCCATCACGCCCTGCGCAACCCATACCGACTCCGTCACAAACCAAAACCGCTCCATGTTTTCATCGGTCGTGCCCTTGAAGGTAGGTATCTTCAAGTGCACCGTCATGGTTTCCTAGGGGCCATTTGTTGGTGCTTTTCTCTACTGTTCTTTTGTCAGTACCCAATCCCTTTCTCACAATCCTTCAGCCTCGGAAACGGAACCATTTGTTGGCTCGAGGGGTCCTGACCTAGGTTCAGTAAGAAAGATTTGCCAACAAACCCCTATACTACTGGCCCTTTCGGCAGTGACCTGCTTTCGCAGGTCAAAGTCTCACCTGAAGTAGTATGGGTGGGTGCTAGAACTAGGTTTCTGCACCTTGAGAAAGGATGGGTAAGGCAAGCGGAGCTGTGTCTTGTTTCTGTAATTCCCAGATTACCTTGTTCTGCGCAGGGTTAATTAATTTTCTATTCATATCTACGTGCAATAGATATATAGTTATATGCTTGTTATATCATCAATACAACAGTACATAAACATAACATAACAAATCTAGATGCAAGAACACAGTACATAGATCTTTCGCAGCTTAAGGACAGAAAACACACAATACAACAATTATCAGTATATAATAGTACTCATAGATTCAATTCTCTAACAATATTTCACATTCATTCATTCATCGATTCTTCCTTACAATTCCAATTCCCTTCCCAACCTACGCGCACAACAGTAGGTTCCGCACATAGCTGGACTAGGATCTCCGTGCACACAGCCAGCAGGAGTCCATTCCCCAAAACCCAAACAGATAGCTTAAACAACAGATCGCATCAATAGCTCATCATTTCCTATCCTTTACAATGCAATATGCATCTCTATTTATAACAATCTAGCCTTGAATTTCCTATGGTCCACAACCCATGGTTTTCAGACCCCTAGTTTACCCTTTGACCCATTACAATGCGTTTGGGGCTTTGACCCGCCCCAAAACCCCTGCGCTAGACTAAATATAATAAAAAATAAACAAAATGGACCAGTTTTGCAGCTTGTTAGGAGACCCTGTTCCAACAGTAGTAATGTTAGAGGATAGAGGCTATGATGTTGTCTTTAGTGAAGGATAATTTTTCCTATGACACAAATAAACAGGGCAAGCAAAGAAGGTTGGGATTTGAGTTAAGAATCTCTACAGACTTGAAGTAGATGGGATTTCTACAAAGCTTCCTACTGTTGGGAAGTGTGATAAAGCCATGAAATTGACGCTTGAAAGGGAGTAGGATTTGCATGTAGGTAAGAGTGAACCTCTGGATGTGGAGCAGCCACAAGATGAGGATCATGGAGTGGGAGCAACCACTCATGTAAAGAAATTTCATGCGTGATGGGCAGAGGGAGTTCATGTAGCTATACCACCAGGTAAGAGGTGGGGCGACATGCATGAGTAATCCTAAGAAGATATTTTTGGGCAGGATTCACTGAGATGTTGTCGATCTCATGAATCGAACCTGGCTATGAGGTGCCCACAGAGAAGCAGTAGCATGATCAGTTGGATTGATGCAGTCAAATCAAAGTGATAGTGTTAGATACTGGAGCGTGGATCAGAGTTGATAGCAAGTGCATGGCTACAGATTTCAACAGCGTCGTGGTTCCAGAAGACATGCGCAGTTAGTACCAGCAGAAGTCAGAAGACTTTGATGACAGATGCATTATACTGATTTAGTTGTTTGGAGGATATTCAGTTTCAGAAGTGTTGCATGCAATTATTGCAAGGCAGATGCATGAAGTTGCAAGGCGCATGCAAAGACATACCTTTCTTGTTGAGAGGGATTGTTGAAGATTGCAACAACAAATAGTGAAAGTGGCATCCGGAAACATCATTCCTTGATCCTAGTGAAAAATAATCACCTAAACTAGGTGGGGCCCACACAGTCTATTTTTAGGTGTATGTCTATTTTTAGAATGGTGAGCATATTCTAAAATTAGCAAGAGGCTATTTCTAGATGGTTGAGAAAATTATATCTTTAGATGAGTTTCTATTTTTAGAAGATGGGCGAAGTCTATTTATAGATCGCAAATCTAAAAATAGAATGCATGTCGATTATTATTAGCCCTTAATAATAATCAGACAATAAATAGTAACTTATTATCTTGGAGCACTTTATTTCAGTGAACAGATGTGGCACATCAGTGGGCTGAAAGAATTATGCAATTCCTAGGGTGGTTGGTGACTCATGCATGGAGGACTTCATTATAACTGACAGTGGCAAGTTGTAACAGAGTTGGAAGAGTAGTTATGTGAGTTGTTATTTAGTTTAACTCAGTTCAGTGAGTTAAACTCAGTTGTGCTAGTTGTAACTGAACATACACTAGTGATAGATGAGTGAAATAATTATTTAATTAATTCACAGGTAGTGTCTTACTTGCAACTGAAGAAATACAACAGTTAACTACTTGCATGTCAGATCTAGTGGAGACCCAGTAGAGAGATAGGTGAAAGGGTGAGATGGACTATCTCTTGTGACTATAGTGATGCATCCAATGCATCTACACACACATTGGAGATGCTTATGAGGATTGTGCAGTCAAAGCAAGGTAAGGTTGAATTCATTCAGGGTTCTTCTTCAGCAGGGATTGTAGAGTGCAGGCAGGCTGTCGGGAGGAAAGAATTAGATATGCAAATTTCTGCATGACAGTATGTGAAGATTGTATATTGTACTGAGAGATCTATGAGGTGAGCTTTGTATGATATTGTTACATGTTCCATTGATATACATAATATATGATAGTTGGTGTTTTTAGCTTTAATATTTCTCGGTAAAACATCTTGTTATGTGCGATTGATTTTGCTTCACATGTGTTTTGCAATTGGAAATTTAATTTCCGCAAAGAAATAAGTGGAAGGATTCTGTATTTAACATAAGATTAATTTATTAGATTAGGAGAATCTAGAAATACATTACTGTGTTTATAAATTTCTACAATTACTATCTCAAATATTTTACTTCAGTCTTGTTTTAAATATGTACTGAAACAGTTTTCTAGATTTCATCCAGGATGCTCTAGATGATTGTGGATTTATTTTTCATATACGATGGAATTCGTTATTCCTTTGTCATCATTATTATTCAAAATACTCAGTCAGGATATTCTATAATAGAATTATAATGTGCTTGGTTACATTCAACTGTATATAGTTATGTGTTTCTCTACTTTTCTTATATACTAAAATCGATATCAACTTGAAAGGTGTACTTATCATGCCTCTGTCTCTATAGTTGTCTAATATATGCAATGATGTATTGAATTAGAATTTTGAACTATGTATCTATATTCATACCCCAACGGCCCTTCCTTTTCCTAGATTTCCCAACAATTCTCATTAAATTCCAAGTGTCCTTTTTCAAATTTGGTCTTTGTAAGTCACTGAGCTTCAGTGTTATTTATCTTTAGAATTTTAGTGAGGGAGACCCCTCCAGTTAGAAAGGACCATTTTCTAGCCCAAAGAGGTTTTTTTGTTACCTCTGTAGCCATTTTCTCAGCCTAAAGGGATTTACGGAGTGCTAAAAGTTCATTTTTGGAGATCTCTCATTATTCTCTCTCTCACTCAGGGTCAAAAGTCAGTCTCCCTCAGGGTTCAGGGGTCTGGAAGGTTGGGTTACCTCTTGATGATGTTTTTTATGTTGTGTAAGGTGTGTTTGTCTTATTTCCATTGGTTCAACTTCCTTAAGGTCATCTTGGAGGTTGAATCTCATATTTGTACCCTCTCATCACATGTTTACCCAAGTTGACCGTTTACTTGGGTAGATGTGGGAAGAGGGTGTTACAGAGTGGTATAAAAGCATGGTTCAACCCTCGAACTGGATGGGCAATGTGTTGATTATGGTTGTGGTCTATATGTGTTTGTTGCACCCATGTTGTTTTGGTCATTATGGCAGTGGTGTCACCATGGGAGTGTGTTTGGTCTCGTTGTCAACATGTGGTCATGTGTGTATGATTGATTATGTGTTGTTCATGTTTGTGTATTGTGCATGCACAATATCATACATAATGTTTAATGTTGTGTATGCATTGCTTGTTTATGCTAGGTCACATATTGGTAATGCTTATGTGTTGTTCATGTCTGTTTTCTTATGTGATGTTTTATGTGGGACATGCATTGGTTGTTCATGATTGGTTATACATGTCAAGTGGGTGCATATGGTCAAGTTTGCATTGGTTTGATTAAGGTTGTTGTGCATAAGGTCATTGTATGAAATTAGGTAATCATGATGATTTGGTATATTATGATGCTAATGTGTTGGATGAGATAGAGTAGGAGATGTAGATCATCAAAGTGAAGTTGCAACAATGGACCTCGAGGTAAGAGCATGTCATCATATAGGTTTGGATGTTGGGCATGTAGGTATGTAGGTTAAGGATTGTTATATGCATTATGGTTATGAGTATTCCTTTCATTCTATTAAGGCCATGGTTACATACATTAGTTATTAGTGAGGTTATATGTACCTTCGTTGGATAGTCATGAATGATAGTGACATGTGGTGGTATGCATTGCTATTTTTTTTTGTTTTAGATAACTTATATGTTGTTCACAATCATGTTATGGGTGGGATTGTTGTTGTTGTTGTATGATATTTAGCTTGATGATTAGGTTACATGTTGTTGATGAGAATGATATATAACTTGTTGTTGTTACATGCTAGTGACTTGATGGTTAGCGTTAGGACATTCAGGCATGAGTCAGCCTAATTATGATAGTGTGTTGTATTATGTCTAGACTGACTGTGCATTTGTGATTGTATGCATGAATGAAAATTGTTTATGAGTTTAGGGTGTGAACATGTTAGCTAGATACTATTATGAATATCATGACCTTATTTATTATTGGGTTGATATGTTGTGAAAATATATCGTGTTAATCTAGATTTATTGTGCAGACAATATAGCCTCCCCTAAGATATATTAAGGTATGATTTTCTTATGTCATATACTCGGTGCTTGACTATTTTGAGTGTTTTATTATGTCATCTATTTGATCTGTTTAGCATGGTATGTTTGCAATTTGTTTGAATGTTTGATTAATTGTAGGATATGAGTATATGTGTCTATAAGATTGCATGAAGTAATGATCTTGTTTTAAGACGGGTATAATAACATGTATGTGTTAAGACAATTGATGTGTACTTGAGGATAATCAGGTGATAGTGGTAGCATTATGTCTTATGATTGATATTTGATTATGATATGTTTGTTAGTATTGGTAAAGGTTAATTTTAGATTAATGGAAAAGATGTCTTGATATTTTGAACATGTGACTGACATGTGTGAGCAGTTGCAAGGTAGCATGCTTGGTATTATAATACAAGTAATAGTTGATTTGTTTACGTAACTAACATTTGGGTGATGTGATAGCATGAAATGAGACTCAATTGTAGCAAGGTAAGATAATTGGTATATTGTTATATTTATTTATGCGTTGACAGTTATGTTTTTATGAAGTATGTAGGGGATTGCATGGAAAAGATATTTCCATGAAATCTTGAAGAAGGCTCGGGCTACGCTTTCCTTTGGAAGTATTGGGAACCATGGAGATTGAGTCATGGTGTTTATTGCTAGTCTTGTGCTTTTGGTCTTTTGTGATTGGTTGAGCTTGATTTCAGTCTTGTTTATGTCTCGTGCATAGTTGTGCCAAGATGGTTGTAGTGTTGTATTATTATTGGTTTCCATGGTCTTCTTCTTTTGTTTCTTGTGCTTATCTTTTGTGCCTTGAGTCTCAAGAATTGGTTTGGGAAAGAGGAAAGTAATGGAGCTCTAGAAGAGCTTAATGAAATACAATAGGTAATGTAAAGCCCGAATGGAGCTCAGTGCATGAGTAAGTGCAGTGGAAGGTAAGAATATGACAGTCGGATGGATTGGTTGAGTCAATTTTGGTAATTGGATAGTGGTAGGAAAGTCATGAGAAAGGTAAAGTACATGGATATGAGATATTATATATCTTAGCTATGTTGGGAACTATTGTTCTTAATATTTTGCATATTGTGCATGGATAAAGGAATTTCTCTCAACCTAGAACTTATGATATTTGGTAATAATGTTCTGATCATAATTATGATGATTTCTATAAACGTGTATATGCATGTATGCATGTTGCTATCTGATGAGATCATGATTAATATGTGTTGATGTTTATATATGTATATGTGTATGTATGTCATTGATTGACAGGGTCGTCATGGATCTTAATGGTTTATATGTATATATGTATGTATGTATGACGTCTGACAGGATCATGATTGATTTATATAGATATGAGGAATCAAGTGGCAGAGTGGCCTTGATAGATCTATGAGTTCAGTATCATGTGGATATGATTTAATGTTATATACTTGTACTATGTCTATGTTTATGTTGTTGATAGGTAATGTTGAGGGCTACATCAATGAAGTGAAAGCATTGCGATCCGTGACATACTAGGATAAGGATGGATAGTGGAAAGACACTAAAAGAAAAATTACTTGTGGGGTCAGTGTGTGGTCTATGGATGTGCAGTACTACACTTGTGTATATTTTGTGCATGATCTATATTTAGTAATTGAACCTATGGTGATGTGTACATGTAACATATGTAGTATTGTGTATATCTGATGTTATATTCCTATTATATTTATGGCGTTCTGTATATATCTCATATGCAGTGCTAGGTATAGATTGTGTTATGTTCATGTTGGATATGTGGTGTTGTGTGCATATTGTATTGTGTGCATGTTGGATGTGTGGTGTTGTGTGCATATGGTGTTGTGCGCATCTTGTATATTCAACGTTGTGTACATATGGTGTTGTGTACATGTTGTATATGCAATGCTATGTACATATGGTGTTATGTGTGTGTTGTACCTATGGTGCTATGTATATAAGGTGTTGTTTGCATGATTGTACATATGGTGTTGTTTGCATGTGGTGTTGTGTATATGTTATACATATGGTGTTGTGTGCATGTGGTGTCATGCACATGTCGTGCATGTGGTTTCATGTACATGTCGCGCATGCGGTGTTGTGGACATGTTATTGTGTACACATTGTACAGGTAGTGTGGTGTACCTTTGGCGTTGTGTGCTCGTTGTGCAGTGGTGCCATGTACATGTGATGTTGTGCACACATTGTGTAGGTAATGTTGTGTACAGGTGACACCGTGTACATGTTGTGCATATGGTACTGGTGTACATGTGATATTGTGTGCATGTCATACATGTTGTGTTACGAGCATGCAGTACTATGTATGTGCATGGTGTAGTCGTGGTATCATGACATGTGTATTCTTTGTGTTTTACACTAGATGTAGGTGTATGTGTTGTGTTGTATGGTACACCGGGTGGAGGTGTATGTGTTGTGTTGTATGGTACACCAGGTGGAGGTGTATGTGTTGTACATTATATGTATGTGTATGTATTGTGTTGTATGGTACACCAAGTGTAGGTGTATGTGTTGTATTCCAGTGTGGTTGTATGTATTGTATGGTGTTGTATGTGGTATGTGGGTGTACGTATTGTGATTCACATTGTGTGTATGTGTACGTGATGGAAGAGAAGCAAAGGCATTGGGTTCTTGTCGGGTGTGGCAATCGATCCAGTGTGTGTACAGAAATAACCAAGGTAGAAGTAAGTACCAATGAAGGATAAGTATCAGTATTTTATTTTAATTTTATTATGCATGTGATCTACGAGTCTAACTTATGATGGTTACATGTGATTTATGATTATGGTTTATGATGATTGCATGTGATTCATGATTTTGACCTATGATGTTGTGTTTTGAGCTAACCAAATTTCATATGTTTATACATCATGATTTGATCAAACTGTTGGTTTGACTTGTTGTGATAAGAAGTAAAAAAAAGTGCAAGTGTACCTTGTTGATGAGCTACCAATGAGGTATGATTTGAAGTTATTTCAATTTATTTTGAATCTAATGGAAATTATGTGCTTGGTATAGGAATGCATGAACATGCCCAGTTGGGATGGTTGAAACTTACTGCAATAATTAGCATACACAACAAAAGGAATTGAAACATGAAGCAGTATGTTGGTAAAGCACTTCAGGATTAGTGCCATTGTGGCACACTGGTACCCAACAGTGTCCGTTGATTTACATAAGCATACTATGACTGGTATGATAGCTTTGAGGTAGGTATATTCCTTGGTTGTTTGAACTTCCAATGTGAGCAAGCCTTTCCAAGGGATGGATCGACCAGGATAGGGGATTTCAAGGAACTTGGAAGGTGAGTGACTGCATAGAAGGGGATTATCAGATTGCCTGAGGGACTGTGTAGCATAGAACGAAAATTCGGGGATGTATTTGTTTTGGTCATTATCATTTCCATATGGAATCATACACACCTTGGGAGTGTGCATTGGAAAAATGAGCTGGTAACTATTCATTAAGGGTATAGTGGCGCAGGATTGTAGTGCTAGACATTGGATGCAAGCTTTGACTTTGGTAGTGGATTCTGGACTTCTTGGGAAGGAGGTGAATCCTGGTACTACTTTGAGGGTGGAGGTGTGAGCCTCTGGATTCTTGTGTTGTTGATACGAGCATCGTATCCTTCTATTTTGTTGGTTGAGAAAATGTGCATATTTGTATATGTGTATATTATTTTAAATTTCGTAATGAGTTATGATATAAAGCTCTAGTAGACGGTATAATTTTCATGATGGTTTTTTATTTTGGGCAGGTTATTCAATGTAAATACTGCAACGAGCTGTGTTATAAAGCTCCATAGGTAGTATGTTTTATTTTCATTGGTTTGCTTGTTGTAGGTGTCATTGAGCAATGAGGATGGTGTTCCCCCAAGGGGGAGGGTTTTGTAACAACCGTGGTGAAAATTCCATGTAATAAAATTTAAATATAATAGCCATGGTTGATGGGACACTTATTCGAAGTTGAATGTTGGGAAAAACATCCTAGTTTGTGTTCATTTGGTTTATTATGGCTAAGAAAATTGGCAAAGTCAAAGGCTTTGGAAAGGAAAAAGTATTTTTGACACATTTATTTATGAAATTTAATGGAAATTAGGAGAAAAGGGAGATGAAAGGTCACAGGTTGCATGTGAGGAAATTGAAGGAAAATAATGGAAATTGAATAAAATAGAGGCGTCATCTATAAAAAGGCTTATGAGGATCAGTGGGAAAGCCTATTCTGATTCATTAACCTTTTTCCAGTTCAGTTTTGGAGCTCTCTCATTATTCTCTCTCTCTCTCTCTCTCTCTCACTCTTGGACACTTAGAGTTTCTTGGAGCACTTTGGCATTTGAGCAAGAATGGCAAGAAAGGAAGAAAAAGGAGGAAGCAAGCCAAGAGGAGTAGGAATCAAGCAACTATAGCAGGATTCATGGCAGGTATCAATTTTCATGTGTATTTTCCTTGCTAGATTAGGCATGCATGGTATTGCATGTGGTATTTTGCTGTCTTAGCATGATTTTTTCTAGGTGCGACAGTGTTTTTAGCCTAGCCTTACCATTTCCGGATAGCCATGGTGTTGTGGAGTTCTCATGTTTTATTTTAGCTGGATTATCGGATGGATTTGAAGTTGAGTGAGGTGGATCTCCAAATTTTATTATTATTATAACACATAACTGATTTATGTGTTACCTCGTTTTATGACCTATTGATCCCTAATTCAGACTATGGGTTACGGTAAAGCCTGAGAGGTGTTGACTCGGTTTAGGGCCTAGTGATCCAGGATTGGATTGTAGTAAAGCCTAAGAGGTGTTTGCCCTTGATTAGGCCTAGGAATCCTTGTTGGTGAATGGTGGGTGTTAACACTGGAAAATTGTACAACAGAAGATGATATTAATTAATGTCAAGCCAAAGGATTTACAGGGTAGGAAGACATTATGGAATCATGAAAGTATTTAAAATCTCTATGGTTTTGAGAAAATCAAATTTGAACTAGTCCAAAATGCTAATTGTGCGCTTTATCCTTCGAGAAGAGCACCTTCTATGCACCTTTTTGCCCGATAAGCGCGCATTCCTGAAAATTGAAAAATGTCACTTTCCAGGACCACACAAAGCAAAGGACAGTTTCTCCTTACATGAAGCCACCTAAGGACTGCCACCAATGCCTCCTTAGACACTATGTGAGCACACAAAGGAATATTTGGAGGACACAATGGAATCATACCTCTCCCTTGGGTCACCATCCACCATGTACCAAGGGGGGGAGGAGGATTTGAAATCCCCTATATAAAGCCACGAAGAGATGAAGAATGGGTGATCACATTGTTATGCTAGCAAGAATTTCCCAATAAATACCAGCAGTGTGTGACCCGGAGTTGGAGATAGAGGGGACTTGATTGTTGGCCACCCAACAATTCTAGTCCACCACAGTGGAGAGAGAGGGAGACTGCATCAGAGGCAAAGCTTGGAAAAACAACATCCTTGCATCGAGACCTAGAACCATTGTCTAGGGGCCCTTTGGCGAGTGGGTAAAATTTCTTCTCCTTATCAAACGTTTAATAAGAAGAGGCCTATAGCCATCGTTTCCATTATTATCATTTTGACTCCCTTCAATAGCTTCTGTATATTTGTGTTTTATTTTTTAGTTTAATTTGAGCAAACATTTGCATATTTTTCCCTCTAGATTATATGCTTTTGAGCTTGACCACTTTCTGCCCGTTACCAATAGTTTATATGGGTAGACCACACCCCTTAAACTAGTGTGATTTCGTACACCTATGCGTCAAATCCACCACAACAGTGGGATATATGGTAAATCCTAGAGGGTGGTGTCTCAGTTTAGGGCCTAGTGACCCCTAATTCACACTATGGTTTGTGGTGAATCCCGAGAGACTAGAAGACAAGAAAATTCCTCATGGTGTAGGTGGAGAGAATCTAGTGATATCCATGCTTCTGTTGGCCTAGTGATTGGGTGTAGATCATGGTAAAGCCAATTATAACATTTTTTTGTTTGGCCTACTGATTTGGGTTGAATCATGGTAAAGCATGTTTTCTTTTGATGAGGGTGAGGTGGTTTAGCCTTAGGATGCCCTGGTTGGTTCTTTCGGTTTGAGTCCCACATTCATGCTTGGAATATGGCACAGGGGTGATTGGATGAAGAGAGATTTGGATCAACCAATCTATGGTCGAGTGGAACGTGGTATTCCCATATCTAATTGGTTTCTACATTCATTAATGAGAAATTCATTCTTTTTGTATTTGGTATGAAAATGTAGTGGTTATTATTCGGATTTTATTGTTATTGTATCCGTGGTATTTTTGTTGTTATTATGTTGGTTATAAGCATGTATTTTATCAGTGATGATGTATCGATATATCTATATTTTTACTTGTTAATGAATGTACAATGGATCTATGGTCAAATATATTGTATTGCAGCTAATGATGTAAGGGAAAAATATTGCTTCTTAGCGACTCTCAGTTAAGTATGAGACCCCTATGTTTAAATCTGTTGTTTACACTTGTAGATGCAATGTTTTTGACATGTTTGACAAAATTCCTATCTTGGATAGGAGGGATCTAGATGATTTTATGATGATGTGATTTCTCCCATACATTTTTTTTACTGTTATTTATCATCCCCTACAGTTTCACGAAGTTCTGGGTAGTGACCTGGGATCTAGGGCTAAAAAATGGCACAAATCCTAGAGTTGCACACACAGAACTAACCAAACCGGGCCATGGTCGCTACCTTTCCTTGGCATGCCTACGGCTATAGGAGTTTGGCTGCTACCTTGCCTTGGCATGCCCATGGATAAGGCTCAAAAGGGTCAAAATTCAGTCTCCCTCAGGGTTCATGGGCCTGGAATGTTGGGTTACCTCCTAAGGATGTTTTTGATGTTGTGTAAGGTGTGTTTGTCTTATTTCCGTCGATTCCAATTCCTTAAGATCATCTAGGAGGTTGAATCTCATATTAATAGCCTCTTGTCACATGTTTACCCTAGTTGGCTAGTTACTTGGGTAGATGTGGGAAGAGGGTGTTATTTTGTATAGGTAATTTATATATATTTTTTATTATATTTTATGTAATTTTCACTTTATTAAGTTGAATATTTAAATTATTTTTATTATAAAATTGTAAAATTTAGTGAACTTTTATTTTTATTTAAGAGTTCATTGGGCCCAAATTCAATACAACAATATTTATTGGTACAAGGCGATTACAACAATATTTATCAAGGCATTATAGCTAATGATGCTAATGATGTTATTAGTGTGGATTTGAACCTCGGTGGGGAAGATAACAACCATTTTGCTCAACCACCCAAGATAACCCAATTCACTAAATATTAGTATATTATTTGTATTTAGTATATAAATTTAATAAAATAAATGATAAATTCAATTAAAACATAAAATAAAATAAAATGTTAATTTATTTTTCTATATAAAATTAATTAAAAACATTATGATTAAAATTTTCATAAAAATAATGAAATATTCTATTACATTAAAACATAAAATATAAATAGAAACAACTTTACCATTCAATTTAATCGTTGATCAATTTTTTTTTTTTTTTTTTTTGTAAGTTGATTTTATATTACCTTTGAAATGCAAATATGTCATGAAGGACAAGAATCCCATAAAAATAGGAAACCTAACCTCAATCCATCGCAATAAAAGCCAGATATCTTGGCTAGTAACAAAATAGATAGAGTAACATCAACAAGAAATAAAGTAGAACACAACAACAACATACAAAAAAGCATGTACTAATAAATAAATAAAAAACAAGAGATAAGCTTAAGATTCAGATGAGGTCATGAGAGCCAAATCCTCGGCACTTGTTCCTTTAGGTATGGAGAGCTCGGAGTTGCATTGGAAATGACTCTCCAAATGTGTTATGCGAGTGTCTAATCTCTCCAGTTAGTATCGTTGATGACATTGAATTATGTGTATATCATTCGGGAATGAGATAATGTACCTCTTGTCCTATCTCTTCTACTTTTAGACTCAATCAAGAAAGACCTTCAGTTTCCAATGTAGGGTGATAGAGTACATGTATTGGTTCCTTCGTCCCCTGGTGTGACCAAGATCAAGTAACCAATTGGAAACCTTTGCAATGAGCTTTAAATTTGAGTATGTATTTTTATCATGAGCCACACACTTATCCAATTGATGAATTTCCTACTTGGTATTAGGATAGGTCGTTGAGTGGTATCGAGCTGCTACATCTTGAGCCTAAGACTATGCATACATTCAGGCTTGCTGGCCATGCCTGCCCCTCCCAACAAACCCTCTCCTAAATCACATTATTTCTTTGGGCATGGTAGCTACAAATAAGATAACCTAGGGACAATCCCTATTCCTACAGTTAATAAGTCCCTGAAAGTCCCAATAAACCATCACCTCATCACCCGTAGGGGGGCACAATGATTCCATTTCCTGAGGCATCACATTCCACACTAAAGGTTTTTGTGAAATCTGGTGTAGCTAAGACCGGTGTTAGGCACATTGCTTCTTTAAGATGTTCAAAGGCCTTAGTTTCTTCAGGAGTCCATGAAAATGCATCTTTCTTCAATAATGTTGTTAGAGGTGTTGCTATTCTCCCATAATTCTTAACAAACTTGTGATAATACCCTGTTAACCCGAGAAATCCTCGCAACTACTTTATGGTTGTGGGGACTTTCCATTCCTTAATGACTTTAATTTTGTTAGGGTCTACCTTAACGTCCTCATGAGATACAATATGACCCAGATATTCTACCTCTTGTACTCCAAAGAAACATTTGGATGTTTTTTCATATAATTGTTTCTCCTGCAATAGTTTGAGCACCCTGTCAACATGTTGAACATGATCCTTCCAAGACTTGTTGTAGATTAGTATATCATCAAAAAATACTAACACAAATTTTTGTAGAAATTTGAATAATAGATAACTTATTCACCGAGATTATCCTGATTACACACTATTTGAGCTTCATGCATAATACATAATCTCTTCTACCATTGATCATCAATTTGCAGAATTAAAAACAATCGCATGCGCACATTAAAACATAAACAATCACACATATAAACACAGTATTTATGGGAAATCTTAAAGCTGAAAACCCCCAACTATCTGTATATTATAATGATAGAGATCATGTAACAATAATAGTACAAACTCCTCACAATATCTCAGCACTATCTCCAATTGTTACACACAAAACAAGCTCAGATCATACATATCACATGCTCCAATCTGCTCCACCTATCTGCCTGCCTCTACTGCGCAATCCAATATGGAAAAAACATGAGATCCAAGTTTGAATCCCACCAAGATGTACTGCGCAATCCTCATTGGCAATCTCAATAAATGTGTGTGCAAATCTCATGCACAAGTATAGTCACAATTGATAGTCACACTGCTCTTTCACCTAACCTCTCCACTGGTCTCCACTGAACTGTCCATGCACTGAAGTTAACTGATGCATTCTTTAGTTGATTTATGAGTTTATAATTAGTGAATTAATTAATAATTAATTCACACCACTCATCACTAGTGTATTAATCAGTTAGACTAATCACAACTAATTCAACTAAGTAAAACTGAACACAACTCCATTAACTCCTCAATCAACTCCACCAAACTCAATCACCTGAGTTCTAACTGAAGTCCATCATGCAATAGCTCAACTAAACCCTAGGAATAGCATAATTCCTTCTGTCAACTGCATGTGCCACATCCGTAGATCAAACTGAAGTGCTCCAAGAGGATAAGATAATGTTTATAGTCCAAATATTATTAAGAGCTAATAATATTCGACATATATATTTTTATACTGGCAATCTAAAAATAGATTCCGCCCAGTATGTCTAAAAATAGAAGTCCATCTATTTTTTCCAACTTGACCAACCATCCACAAATAGCATCTTGCAACTCATAAAACATGATCCATATGTCTAAAAATAGACTTTGCGCCAAAAATAGCCTGCGGGCCCACTTAGTGAAGGCGACTCCTTTCCACTAAGCTCATCATCTTATTGCAATCTCAACAATTTTCTAAGGAAGGGTTTGAAAATGGAATTCATCAACCCTTGAAATGTAGAAGGTGCATTGGTAAGGCCAAAAGGCATGATCAAAAATTCATAATGACCCTCATGAGTTCGAAATGTTGTTTTCGAAATATCTTTAGTCTTCATTCTAATTTGATGATATCCTGAACGAAGATCCAACTTGGTAAAATAAATTGCTCCATGTAATTCATCCAATAATTCATCAATCACACAAATGGGAAATTTATCTTTAATGGTGAGCTTATTGAGCTCCCTATAATCTGGACACATGCGCCATGATCCATCCTTCTTGTGTACCAATACTACAAGAGTAGAGAAAGAACTTTGACTAGGTTGAATTATACCCGCCTCTAACATTTCTGCAATCATACGTTCAATTTCGCTCTTTTGGACATAAGGATATCTATAAGGCCTGATGTTTGGAGGAACACTTCCTGGAATCAAATGAATAGCATGATCATGATCACGAATAGGCGGGAGTCCTTTGGGAGTTTCAAACACCTTGAAATGATTGTCCAAGACTTGTTGGAGATCTGCAGAAATAGATGATTTTGATGTTGGAACTTCTAGTGAGCATAATTGTGCAATTACGCCTCGCTGTTCTTTCTTTAGAAGCTTTGTCATGACATTAGAGCTTATTCTCCTTCCTGGCTTCCCCGCAATACCCCGTAATTCGACTTCCTTTCCTTCTGAAAAAAATTTCAAGAAAAGTTCTTGAAAATTAAAAGCTACCGTCCCCAAAGATTGTAATCATTGTACTCCTAGTACAACATCAGCACCTCCCATAGGAATGGCAAGCATTGGACTAGTCAATACATATTCCCCCATGGTTAGCTTGATATTATGGCATTTTCCAGAGCAATTTATAGTTCCTCCATTTGCAACCATCACTTGACATTCTGGTTTTGGGTATAGGAAACAATTCAATTCCTTGGCTACCTTACAATGAATAAAATTATGGGTACTACCTGAATCAATCAACACTATTACCTTTTTCTTCTTGATATGTCCTTCTATCTTGAGATTTTGAGGAGTGGTAATTCCTGCCAATGCATTACACGATATGGTAGGACTCATTTCTTCCTCTTCTAGGGCTGGTTCCTGGTGTATATCCTCTTCTTGTTCATTTTCTTCTTCCTCTTCACAATCTATGTAAAATAATTTCTTCTCAGCACACTTATGACCTTTAGTGTATTTTCTATCACAAATGTAGCAAAGCCCTTTTGCTCTTTTTTCTTCCAATTGTTGTGGTGTCAACCTTGTAGGTTGTGGAAATCTAGGCGTAGCAACATTTCCTTCTTTATAGAATTGAGTGGTAGGCTTCCTTGTCGCCATAATTTTACATTCAACTTTTCTTTCCAACCTGAATTCCTTCTCCAATGAATTAGGTTCCAAAACGCGAACTTCATGTTGGATGTTATCCTTTAAAGTGCCTATGAAGAGATCAATCCTGTGTTCCTCTGGAATATCAGTTACCCTTATATTCAATTTTTGGAAGTCCTCAATGTGCTGCCCCACTAAACCCTTTTGTTTGAGATTTATCAATTGGCTAAAGAAGGTATTGCTCTTTGTATCCTCATAATCTGCTTTCATTTCCCCCATAAAAATTGACCAAGTGACAATTTTTTTACGGGAGCAAAGCCATCGATACCATACAAATGTATTTTGTTCTAAATGTAAAGTTGCAATGCGTACCTTTTGTGTGTTTTGCACATTATGGAGATCAAAATATTTCTCCATCTATAGTATCCATGTTACAGGATCCTTTCCATCAAACTTCCTCATATCCATTTTTGGAATATGGTGGTTCTTCCCTCCAACATTAGAGTTTATGAAATCATGATTAACATTTATTTTGTTCTCATCGTGAGTTTCCTCTACTATCTTTTCACCATTAGGAAAAATTTCTTGTATCAACTTTGCCAAACCTTCTATGTCTACTTTTAGATCATTCTTCATGTTTTCCATGTTGTCTTTCATTTTTTCATTGATCTTAGCTTCCATGCCCACTTCCATGCCATTCATCTTAGCTTCCAAACCATTCATCTTAGCTTCCACGCCTTTCTTCAAACCATCCATATTAGTTTCCATACCTTTATTCAAAACTTCAATTTCATTTTTTGTTGCTCTTTGCGACAGCGAGATTTGTTGCACTTGGTCTTGTAATTTTGATATGTCATGTTACCATTCTTCGTCTTCATGAGTCATAGTAGAGCCTTCTAAAGGCTTAATGGGTGTTGAATTCTTTTTAGGGGCCATTTTACAATCCAATATTGATATCTATTCTACAATATGCCCTTGGAATCAATTCAACTTGATTCTTCAAACAAGACTTATGCAATTTAGAAAAAAAAAAATACACACCTTTTACTTTCTTTTGAGGAGCTCGATATTGAAATTGAATTATCTCTATAATTATAGATCCTCAATAGCTGAAATTCGGCCCTGTAGTAGCCCTCTTAAGCTTATTTCAAATTCCACAGGTCTGATCTGATTTGGATTCTTCAAGACAAAGTTATGTCCAATATCTTAGAATGACCCAATTATGGACTAGTTCCGTAGAGATAACTTGTACGAATTTCCACGTGTCACTGTTTCCTCTTTTGGCTCTGAAATTGATAGAAAACAAACTAAAGTCCATTTACTTGCAGCCACTTCTTACAAAATTCTAATCCGATGTTTAGAGAGAGAGCTATGAATATTTTCCCATGATCACCTCTTTGAGATGAAATTCAGAAGCTTGAAAAAGCCTTAACTGCCACAGATCATATCTCCGAAAATATTGCGAACCAAGAACTGAAATTTTGCGATGACGTTCCTCAGGATTTCGGATTCGTACTCTAAAAATTTCAGCTTCTGACCCTTCGTATAAAAAAAATTATAGTGAAAATGCCACAATGGCCTATTTAGGTTAAATTCAGGAGCCTGTAAAATGACCTAAATTCCACAGATTATATCTCCGAAAATATTGTGAACCAATCTCCTAAATTTTTCGACGATGTTCCTTAGGATTTTTGCTTCTCACTCTAAACATTTCCACTTCTGAACCTTCGTAGAAAAAATTTTATATCGAAAATTCCATGATGACCTATTTGGAGCAACGAAACCCTAGAATCCCAAAGCTCTGATACCAAATGTTGTGAAACTAGCTCCAAAAATAGAAGAAAAGAGATATCAACGCCTTAGAAATAAGCCACTTCGAGGGGGAAACCTCCAATACATTACATGAATGAAAAATTCTTGGATGATACAAATTACAAAACCTCCTTTATATATATAGGAGTCCATGGGGCAACAATGTAATCCTAGTGGGGCCAGAATGTAATCCTAGCCAATCTAACAATAATAATTTAAGGGCACAATAATAATAACATGGGGGTTATAGGGGTACAATAATAACAATAAAGGGGTTACACTAACAGCAATAAGGGACTATACTAGTAATATAGGGACCTAACAAAGAAACCCCAATAGCAAAAAAACCTCAAGAGATACTAAAGAAACTCCAAACAAAATCAACACTTCAGTGAAATATGACCATAAAGAATCAAACACCAGAACCAAAGAAATTACTTGACCATTGATGCATTGGCACACCAGAATTAGGAGTTGAATCTTAGATTTCTTAGAAGGGTGGGTTGCAGAGACCACCACAAAAAGTTGGAGACAATACACTAGCCCCCTTCGTAGGACCATCAACAATCCAGAAACGAAAATGCCATACTTGATGGCAAAGCTAACTTCCCCTTCAAAAACCCCCCACTCTTGAAAAAAAACTTTGCCAAGTGTCTTCTAGAAGTCTTTTCCTCCATGATCTACAAAAAAGTGAGTCCCAAGCTAGAAAAAATGAGATGTCATCCTATATAGTGACCTTTATTTTCCTGTTTTTTGAAGTTGTCAAGCAAGGCAAAGGAAATTTTACTCTGACTTATGGCAGGGATACTCACCCTTTGAACCATAAATGAAACTCACCGCATTGTTCCATTACACCCTAGAGCAAGTAATTGAAACAAACTAAAAACTCGTGTGATGTGAAATCTTGTATGAATTCTACCTGGGAGGGGTAGGGCATGCCACCCATTACTTACAATGGGAGTTGATGGGGTCGTGGGCACCCCTCTTGATCCCTTTTTCTAAGTGTGTCATCACCCCCATTCAAGGAACTTGTTGATTAAATACTTACTAAAACATTATTAATAGTTTCAACACAACATAGTCCCTGCCTCTACCTTTAATTAAATGTTTAAGGTTTTGTGAAGTGTGGAAGAAGTATAATGAAAAATTCAGCTGCACTTCCGCACAACGACATATCGTAAAAACAATTGTTTTCGATCCACATTTTCTCGTTATTTGACAACGCTCTGTTTCCACACACCACACAATGTTCAAGTATCAACATATTTTTTCATGCCCCTCCACATATTAAAATGGCACAAATTCCACATAGAGCAAGAACCATTGTGAGTTCTATTAGTCATTGTTAATGAGTCAAGTAATCTCCTCGAAAACAATTTAATGAGTCCCATAATTACATAATAGCAAGAGGAATTTATGTTATTTTTTACTTTTTTTTTGTTTTGAATAAACATTCTAAATTAGTAGGAGTAATTCATGTTATTTTATTTTTATTTTGAATGAGCATTCATTGTGTTTATGTTTGTTTTCTTTAGGAGGAAGAGGAACTAGTAAATGGAAATAAAAAATGTAGATTTTACGATGGTCCTCTAGTGTTTTTTGCATGAAGGTAGAGGTCAAGGGGGGTCGACAGAGGAATTTTAAGGCTTCTCATATGCAATTTCTCTTTTAAATTCTCTTCCCTACACATGGTATGGCTCACCCCTAGTCAAGAACGGTTTTGAAAACATCTTGATATTGATTGTTAATGGTTTCTAAATCGGGCTTTGGTTCTGAATAAAGATAAAATTATAACAATCACCCTTATTCACTTTCAAACAAAATAGTGATTTATTTCGCTCTAGTATCAATTGAATCGAAAATATTATCAAACATAGCTATTATCTCGTATTAAACATACAATTATCTAGTTACTATGTAACCTAGAATATAAATACATCTATCAAAGGTTTGAACCTAATATAAATGTGAAATAATAATACATC
This sequence comes from Pinus albicaulis, assembly GCA_034641835.2. Lineage (NCBI taxonomy): Eukaryota > Viridiplantae > Streptophyta > Pinopsida > Pinales > Pinaceae > Pinus > Pinus albicaulis. The sequence continues at coordinate 1,502,266,516 of CM076570.1, read as the reverse complement.
ATAAAAAATTTAAACATAGATACATTTAATATATGTATCGAATAAATCCAAATCCATGTCTCTATGGAGTTGTTGCAATAATAACAACACTTATTCAAGAAAAATCAAGAGATGCTCGTAAATCAAATAAATCTCAAAGCTAAAGCACATAAGAAAAGGCTAGTTATTGCCAAACTCTGCAAAAACTTACAATAAGGAGTTTTTGATGGTGTGTTTATAGTCGAATAGATTTTATGCAATAGTAAGAGCATATTACTACTTATTCATGCTCAATGCAATAATTCTTTAATGAAATTTATATCCTGTATAAAATTTTCAACCTTACAATGACTATAGGACTAATGAAATAACCCTTTCAATATGAAATTAGAAGTGTGGAGGAAGAAAAATGAAAGCTTCCTCCGCACATCCACATTGTGATTTTATTTATAGAGATCATATTCACTATTAAACTTTCTGCGAATGACCCTTCCACTATTGAAAATGCAACAAGAAATTCCTAAATTAATTTTCCCTTGATTAAATTAGGAGAAATTTGAAATTCAACATCAACAGACAACTTGAATGAATTAAATGAGGTGATATGGTTGTTATCACTTAGTTAGCTTATTCAATTCGAGTTGGGGCATGAAATTGAGTTGTGTACAATGATTCCTTAATTTTGGGAGCCTAGGTTGAGTTAATTTCAGTTGTAACAATTTAATTCAGTTAAATTGATTCATGACTAGTTAAGCTAGTTCCAACTGTTGGAGGAACTAGTGGGAGGTCTAGCAGTGGGGTGTAACTTCATGTTTAAATAGTAAATTGATCAATCAGCCTAAACTAACTCATGCATCCATATAATTTGAGTTACCTAGTTGAGATTGGAGTTCAAGGGCAACGTACTATCAGTTCTAAACTATTCGAAGTTGTACAAGTGGTGCATGTAGTCATAGAAGGACCTATAGGAAATGTGCAATTAAGATTGAGGAAACTCCTGAATAATAGGGGCTAGTTCCTTGAGGAACATCGCAAGAAAATAAGAGCTTGGAGGGCTTGAAAATTGGGTAAGTGTTGGTAAAATTGAGTCAGTCAAGCAGATGATAGAAGATACAAGTGCATGTTGTACTCAAGCTTGGGAAAGCATATTGTATTCATCCATATTCTTATATTAATGAAATACAGATAGGAAGGGGTTTTGAATCTCTGTGTATGTGTGCTGAATCATGATGCATGTTTTTGATATGTGTTCTCGATCGTAGATTTGCTTCTACAGATGAGTAGAGTAGATTTGAGTCTTATGTTTTAGTAATTTACATGAGCAGTTTTGAATCAACATTAAAATTCTACATGGTATCAAAGCTATATTCACAGTAGAGAAGAGAATTCAAATTTGTCTTTGCAATAAAATAAAATATTCAGGATCAATTCTTCAGAGCTAGCAAGATGGATTTCTATGGAATAAGAATCGAGTATGCCCTTGAGGGAAGCTTTAATTATGTTGCTTGGAAGGACCGCATGGAGGCAGTGCTGGAAGATAATGGGTCGAAGGAAATCATGAATAATGATATCCTGAAACCAATAGAAGTTCATGCTCAGAATCTAGCAGAATGGAAGAAGTGTGTAGCCAAGGTGAGGAGGATCATATTGGAGGTATTACGATACCATATTGTCTGTAAGATCCATGGGAAATATACTTTGTATGTAATGTGGCAATCATTGATGGATTTAAGTGACCATAGGAAATTTGCACTCAAGGACAAGCTTCGGAATATCATGATGCAGAAGGGTGAGACAATACCACAATACCTAAGGAGGTTCACACAATGTCGTGATGAACTTGGGAGAGTTGATGTGATGAATTTTATTTGGTAAGCCTAGCACTTCTAGGCCTTCCCAAGAGTTGGCACAACTACCAAGATTCGGTAGATGGGAGGGAGAAGCTACCAAATTGGGAAACATTGTGGTCTTATTTGGTGGAAGAAGAATTCAGGAAAAACACTAGAGACGAAACCGCATCCAAGTATGATGATAAGGATAATTGTGCCTTGGTTGGAAACAATAATAAAGGGAAAGGAAATAAATCTCAATCGAAAGGAGAATACAGTCAAGGGGGAAAGGACAAATACTTTTCCAAAATCAAGTGCTTTTAGTGACATGAACTAGGACATTATGCCACGAAGTGTCCACACAAGAAGGCGAGCAAGAAGCCCTCAGGAGGAGTGCCAAGTGAAGCTTTGGCTTCATAATTGGAGTTGGAATTCACCCTCATTTCATGCATGGCAAGAATAGTGATGGGTAGTGTGTGGTATTTGGATAGTGGTGCCTCATTCCATATGATGGGAAGCTGATAATTTTTCAGTGACTTGGAGGAGAAATAACTCTAGATGCATATCGAAATGGTAGATGATGGGAGGTATAGCGTGACCGGTATTGGTATAGTTACTTTTCAAAGGGAGTTTGACTCCCCTCTCAGGCTTAATGATGTGATGTTTGTTCCGGGTCTAAAGAATAATTTGGCTTATGTCGTGGTGTTGGAAGACCGTGGCTACAATCTGATATTTAGAAAAGGAAAGGAATTCTTGAGACACATCGCCATGGGACAAGTGAAGCATATTGGGTTCGGGTGAAGAACCTCTACAGGTTAGATGTGGAAGACTGCATTTCTTTGAGCACAAAGGCAGAGAAGGTGCATAGCCGAGATGTTGGCGAATTATGGCATTAAATACTTGGCCATTTGAATCATGGATATTTGAAGATCATGTGGAAGATCACCACAAACCTCCCCAAAGGAGCACTAAAAAAACATAACACATGCAAAGGGTGTACCTTGGGGAAGTACACAAAAGCCACTTTAAATGTTTGGGAAAAAAGGGTGCATGCAATCCATGGAAGGATCCACTATGATGTCTATGGACCTTTTTTGATAGCCTCCATGACCAAGAATAATTATTATGTTATATTTGTAGATTATTTCTCATGAAAGTGCTATATTTTCTTCATGCATAAGAGAGACCAGAAATTCTCTAAGTTTTTTGAATTTAAAGCACTTGTTGAGAAATAAACTAGAAGTAAAGTAAAGGCTCTCAGGAGTGATAACGGTGGTGAATATGTGTCGAATGAGTTTAAAAAATTAAGTTCAAAGAAAGGAATTTGATGGGAGTTGAAAGCACCCCAAAACCCACAAAATAATGGGGTGGTTGAGAGGAAGAACATAAGTATTATAGGAGTAGCAAGGGTGATGTTGACCAAGGCCTACCACTGCACTTGTGGGTTAAAGCATGCAACACAATGGTCTATTTGTAGATCAAGAGTCCTCATTGCATTATTTGGATGAGAACACCGAAAGAAGCTTTTTTAGGGAAGAAACCAAATGTGTCAGACTTCAAGATCTTTGGATCAGCATTTTACTATCATGTTTCCAAGAAATTAAGGAAAAAGATAGATTTGACAACAGAGTTTGAAATATTTGTGGGGTACACTGATACACCTCACAACTATTGGGTGTACCTTCCATCTCTTAGGATGAAAGTTGTTCATGGAGATGTGATGTTCCATGAAGAGAAGGAAATGAAGTGTTCCCTTGAGAGGGAGCTTCAGTTGCATGAAGATAAATAGATTTTGAATCCAAAGGAAGAACCTCAAGAAGATGTGGAGTAGCCGCAAGTGGAGGAGCAGAGAGTGGAGAAAACCACTCAAGAAGAGACATCCAGGAAAGGAATGAAGTGACCCAAGGAAGTTGACAGATTATTGCATGCTTCTAGAGAGAATGTAGGATCACCCAAATCACATTGTAGGAAGAGGAGGTCACCAGATCGGTACACTGGCTACATGGATCTAATGGGTAAGCTAGTAGAGACAAAACCATATTTATTCAGGGAAATAATGTAGTAACTAGTATGGGTCAATTCCATGGTAGAGGAATATGATTCCATTATCAAAAACTGTGTTTGGGAAGTGGTCCCAATACCATAGGACAAATCAGTGGTGGGTTCGAGATGGATCTACAAGGTGAAGCAAGCGGCAGATTGAGCATTGAGAAACACAAGGCCAAATTTGTGGCCAATGGGTTCTCTCAGGTGGAGGAGACAACCTTTTCTCTATTATAAAGGTGCTCTTCTATCAAATAAATTCTAGTACATGCGGCGCAAATGGGATGGAATATTCATTAGATGGATGTGAATACAACATTCCTTAATGGAGTGATTGCGGAAGAGGTGTACATTGAACAATCGAAAGTATTTGAGAAATTTAACAGAGAGTCGCATGTGTGCAGAATCAAGTGAGTGTTGTATGGATTGAAACAAGCACCCTATGCTTGGTACACTAAGATCGACAACTATCTCACTGGATTGGGCTTCACCAAAAGTGAAGCAGATGAAAACCTTTACCATGTTGTTATTGAAGGTAAATTTTTTATTATAGTATTATATTTGGATGATTTGATTTTAACTAATGACGAGAAGTTGATCATTTCTTGCAAATAGGATCTTGCAAGAGAATTCGAGATGAAGGACATGGGACTCATGCATTACTTCCTAATTTTGGAAGTATGGCAAGGAGATGGAGAATTGTTTGTCTCTCAAGGCAAGTATTTCAACGAGATACTAAAGAATTTTTGCATGCAGAGTAGCAAACTCATGGACACTCCTCTAATAGACAGTTGGAGGAAGGAGGATGCCATTTCATGTGAGGAAGTGGAGGATACTATTTATAGGAAACTTATGGGTTCAATTATGTCTTTGGTGAACACATGACCATACATGTGTCATCCAGTTAACTGTAATAGATCTAACCTGCAAATATAATAAAATGGAAAATATGCCCAATAAATAAAAACGATCCAAAAATATAAAAAATGGAAATGCTTCTTTATTAATATCAAACCCCTTGACGTAGGGAAACGCCTTACAACTATCCTTAAGGAAGGAGATCACTCCATAAGCCATACACTTGTCAATACAATAATCCTTGACATTTCTCAATGGAGAGTCTCAAGCCTCTATATAGGCTTCATACATACAATACCATGGGTAATACATCCAATACCATGGGCTTATCACATTATTTCCTAACTGCTTGTGGTCCCTTTCATAATGTGGGTTAACCACTTTATTTATTAATTATGGCCCATGTATTTATCATCCTTACATCACATTATTTCCTTGGGTACCTCCCTCTTTACCCCATATGAACCCCCTAGGTATACCCCATATTATCCCACCTAGGTATACTACATTAACCAACTTAGTCAAGCAATGGTTAAGCAAACTAAATTGTATTGAAGGCAACAAAACATGTGTTGAGATAACTCAGAGGAACTACTCAGTTAGGAATTTGGTACAAATGGAAAAAGGGAGTGAATTTGCAAGGCTTCACAGATGAATATTGAGCAGGGAGTCCATTATACTAGAAGAGCACACCAAGAGAATTTTCAGTGTTGGGTCAGCAACATTTTCTTAGTAGAGTAGGAAGTAGAGATCTGCGGCACTCATCTCAGCAGAAGCTAAATACATGGCTTCCAGTCAAGTAACATGTGAGACGATCTAGATGAGGAAGATTATTGTTGGGTTATTTATGTAGAAATTATATAACTTATGTGTTATATGTCCAAGATTCTCCTGATCTCACACTATTTTAACTTCATGCAAAATACATAATCTATTCCACCAATGATCATTTGCGGAAATTAATTCAAGATTGCAATGCACACATGAAACAATAAAAAATCACACACATTAACACAGTTGTTTAACGGGAAAGCCTGAATCCAAAAACCCCAACTATCTGCATATAATATATGTCATAGATATCATGTAACAATCCTCATACAAAGCTGATCATATCAAGCTCTCAGTACAATACAATCACTACACACTAATCAGGCCCGATCTTGCAAATCAATGCACCGATCTTTGCCACCTGCTAGCCTGCCTCTACTGCACAATCCCTACTGAATAATGGCTTTGAATGAGTTTGAATAACTCCAGCCTTGCTCACACAATCCTCATTGGCATCTCCACTGAGTGTTGGATGCAATCAATGCATCAATATAGTCACAACTAATAGTCACACTTTCTCTTTCACCTATCTCTCCACTGGTCTCCACTGAAACTGCCATGCACTGTAGTTAACTGATGTATTATTCAGTTGATTAATGAGTTATTATTTGTGACTTAATTAAATAATTAATTCACTCCACTCTCACTAGTGTATCAATCAGTTAGACTAGATACAACTAGCTCAACTGAGTCTAACTGAGTTAAACTAAATACAACTCCACCAACTACTTCTCCAACTCCACCAAAATCTGTCACATGAGTTCTAACTGAAGTCCTCCATGAAAGAGCTCCAATAAACCCTCAGGAATAGCGTAATTCCTTCTGTCAGCTACTGTGCCACATCTGTGCACTTAACTGAAGTGCTCCAAGAGAATAAGATAATGTTTAGAGTTCAAATATTATTAAGAGCTAATAATATTTGACATATCTATTTTTAGACTGGCAATCTAAAAATAGACTCCGCCCAATATGTCTAAAAATAGAAGTCCATCTATTTTTCCAACTTGACCAACCATCCACAAATAGCATCCTGAAACTCATAGAATATGATCGACATGTCTAAAAATAGACTTTGCACCAAAAATAGCCTACGGGCCCACTTAGTGAAGGCGAATATTTTCACTAAGCTTATCATCTTGTTGAATCTCAACACTCCCTCTCAACAAGATAGGGATTATCTGCCACCCCAGTCTTGTCTCTATGGTATTCGAATTTTCTCCTGGTGAGTGCCTTCGTCAGAATATCTGCATCCTGATCCTCCGTAGGAATGTAAGAAAGCATCATGATCTTCCGCTGCACACAATCTCTGATATGATGGTACCAGATGTCAATATGTTTAGATCTATCATGAAATACTCAATTAACCGAGAGTTTAATGCAACTCTGATTATCACAATATATCACAGTAGGATCTAAGTGAGAACCAAACAAACCGACCAGGATCTTCCTCATCCATATAGCCTCGCATGCAGCCAAACTTGCTGCCATGTACTCGGCCTCCGCTGAACTTAGTGCCACGGATCTTTGTTTCTTGCTATACCAAGAAACTATTGTAGATCCGATACTAAAAATCCCTCCAGATTTTCTCTTTCTGTCCGTTGGGCTTCCTGCCCAATTTGCATCTGTGAACCAATGCAGCTTCAACTCATCCGACTGTCTGTACCAAAATCCATATCCAAATGTGCCCCTAAGATACCTCAGGACATGCTTGCCTGCCTTCCAAAAGAGCTTGGTAGGCTTCACCATCACTTGTGAAATATGGTTCATAGCATAGCATATGTCTGGTCGTGTATTGACTAAATACATGAGTGAACCAACCAACTATCGATAAACAGTGGCATCCACTGCCTCTACCGATGTAGCATCCTCTTTCCTCCAACCACCAGGAAGAGGAGTGTCGATAGGCTTGTAGCCTTGCATGTGAAACTTCTCCAGTATCTCCCGGGCATACTTTCCTTGAGACACAAATAGTTCACCTTTCCACTGCCAAATTTCCAATCCCAGGAAATAATGAAGTAGGCCCAAGTCCTTCATCTCGAACTCCTTTGCAAGATATGCCTTGCATGAGTGTATCAACAGTTCATCACCTGTTAGTATTAAATCTTCTATATAAAGTAAAATGATCAAAAGCTTACCCTCCACCACAATCTGGTATAGGTTAGGATCCGCCTCACTCTTGGCGAAACCAAGTCCAGTGAAATAACTGTCTATCCATGTGTACCAAGCACAAGGTGCTTGTTTCAGCCCATACAACGCTCTTTTGAGCTTGCACACATGCGACTCGCTGCTGAATATTTCGAATCCTTCAAGTTGCTCAATGTACACCTCCTCCTTAATGATTTCGTTGAGGAACGTAGTCTTCACATCCATCTGATGAATGTGCCATCCCATCTACGCTAAGAGAGCAAGGATGGTCCGTATGGAAGAATACCTTGCAACAGGTGCAAAGGTTTCTTCATAGTCGATCCCCTCGATTTTTGAGAAGCCCCAGGCAACAAATATTTCCTTATACTTCTAGAGGCTCCCGTCAGCAGCTTGCTTCACTTTGTAGATCCATCTCAAACCTACCACTGATTTCCCTTCCGGCCTTGGGACAATCTCCCATGCACTATTTCTGACAATCGAATCATACTCTTCCACCATGGTATCTACCCATGCAGGATCCTCCACATCTTCCTCGAAAGAGGATGGCTCCATCATGATACACTTGCTCATCAAAGCCATGTATCCAGTAAATTGGTCAGGTGACTGTCTCTGTCTATGCTGTGATGTAGGAGCTCCTATATTCTACGCTGCATCAAGATTCAATTGCTCAGCTTCTGTAGTGTGCTTCTGCCCTCTGATGTTTGGCGCTGCATGAGTGGTTTCTTCCACTCCATGAACCTCCTCTTGTGGTTGATCCACATATTAAGGCTCATCTTTAGGAACAAGTAGCTCCTCCTCTGCATGCAAGTGTAGCTACCTCTCAAGCGACAACTTCATGGCTTTCTCCTCATGAAATTTGATATCCCGTCGCACGACAGTCATCCGACTATCTGGAAAATACACACGATAGTTGTGGGGTGTTTCTGTGTACCCCACAAATATCCCAACCACTGCGGTTAGCTCCAGCTTCTTCCTGGCATCCTCCGTCACATGAATGTAAACAAGTGAGCCAAAAATCTTCAAATGAGAAATATCAGGCTTCTTACCAAAAAATGCCTCTTCAGATGTACTCATGCCAAGTACTCTATGAGGACAAATATTTTTCACATAAACCACAGTGTTTCATGCCTCAACCCACAAGTGTATGGGAAGGCCCTGATCATGCAACATCGCCCGTGCAGCACCCACGATTGTTCTTTTCTTTCTCTCCATGACCCCATTCTACTATGGGTTATGAGGCACTATGAGTTCTCTTCAAATTCCTTCTTTGCTACAGAAGTCTTTGAATTTTCCAGAGATGTATTCAGCACCATTATCGCTCCTTAGAGCTTTCACCTGCTTCCCCGACTCTTTCTCAACCAGCGCCTTGAACTCACAGAACTTTGAGTATGTCTCGCTCTTCATCTGCATGAAGAAGATCCAGCACTTGCGAGAAAAGTCATCAACAAATATCACATAATACCTGTGCTTTGTTGTTGAAGCAACCGAGAAAGGTCCACACACGTCTGTGTGAATTCTCTCAAGGATCGTCGAGAAGCAAATATCCTTCTCATGAAAAGTGGTCTTCACAAATTTTTCCAAAGTACATCCCTTGCACTGATCTGACTACGCAAGTGTACCCTTGGGAAGCCCGGTAGAAATCTGCTGCAAAATTTTCAAAGTGCCATGGTGAAGATGGCCCAATCTCTTGTGCCACAATTCGCCCTCATCCTTGCTCACCACTCCTTCTGCTTTTCCTGCCATTGCTACGCAGCCATCTACCTGTAATTGATAAATATTCTTAACTCGAATCCCTATCCTCCTGGTTTGGACAGTTGTTTTATGGTGCAAGAAAGCTTTTCCCCCGCTAAAATCAACATCATAACCCTGTTGAGCCCCAAGATTGTGCTTTCTTTCATCTTACTTTACCTCATTTTTCCTTTTTCCATTGTTATCCCAGACCCAAATGATCAATGAAATTAGTTAAAATTACTTTTAGAATGATTAACATGGCTAACTTGCTAAGTTTTGTGATTTTGTCATTGTAATGCATTTTGACCGAAACTAGCTGCAGAATGCAGAAATTCTGTAGCTAACCGGAAATTCTGCAGCTGTCTTCACGTTCAAGCATGTTCCAGGTGTCTTCTCAGGAAAAGCCACAGATGGGTATATTCTACATTATGTCCTCATTGTTCGTTGCTCACCATGAAGAATGAACCGAATTCTGGACGTGGTTTTGGTATGTGGGAACTCATTCAAGGAGGCTGACTTCTAATAGGACTATCCTAGTCCATATGTTCTTTGTTCCTTTACGCTGCCATCTTTAGAGTCCTAGTACGATTTTGATAAGGAAAGACAATGATCCCCGTATTGTTGCAAGTTCTGTTATGTAGATTTGTTATAAAAGCACTCGGGAAACCGAGAGACAAGCTCTAGATTTTTGCTTAGATTTCATGTATTGACTGCTATATTTCTGAAGACCGAGACTACTCTGTTTCAAGTTATTTTCCTTTAATGAAGAAGACATCATTGCTTTGAACGCGTTGAGTTGATTTTGAGTTAGATTCCGTCTGGTGGTAGAGGGCCCCTGCCTCCTGCACGGCTTTACTTTCGTAATCTAGATAAGTATCTTAGTCGTTTTCACGTTTTTGAAGTTTGAGTTCATAGTTAATTTCATTAGCCACTATAGCTATACTTTTTCTAAGAAACTCTTCCAAAAGATCATGATAATGAATGGGAAATGGCTGTAGTGTTGTAGGATTTAATTGCAATTTCTTTTGTTCATTATCACAGTTGAACTTATTCTAAGCAAACTCTTCCAAAAAAATCCTTATGATGTCTAAGGCATGACTGTGATACTGAAAGTTTCAGTTGTTTGTTTACACTAAGTAGCATAGCTGATCTTACTCTTAAAACGCTCTTCCAAACTATCATAATAATGGGTAGGAGATAGCTGTGATGTCTTAGTTTTTAAATTGCTTTCAGTCTTTATGTTTGCATTTGCACTGAATTGTACAGCCAGGATTGTTCTAACAAGCTCTTCCAAAATACCATTCATGATGGACAAAATAGGCTGTAGAATCCCATAGATTAATTGCATGATAACTTAGTTAGGGTACTCCGAAGTCAAATTGCATTCAATTCATGCTCTGTTATTTTGTTTTAAGTTTGATAATGGCTTGTTAGTTCAGCACTATTTATTGTAGACTAGTGACATCTTAGTTCAGTTTTAGCTTAGCTCATTGTATTTACATTCCACATTTAGTTGTCATCCATTGCATATTAGATTACATTAGTTGTTAAACTTAAACAATACGACCTTCATTATTTACAAAATCTCTTTTGTTCCAAATCTATAATTGACTCATAACCATCTGAACAGAAGACAGTATCATCCCAAGGCCTGAAGTACTTTTGCAACTTCTTTACCACTTCATAAACAAAGCCTTTCCTCAAAAGACTACTTTAAAAATAAATCTATAACTTTTGAGTAAGGTTTAGTGATGTTAAACTAAGTTGCAGAATATAATTAGGAGCTAGTCTTAGAGTAGAAATCTTATGATGCTACCAATGTTTTTCTCCAAATATGTTTCAACAAATCTTTAATCATGGATAAAATGTTGTATCATTATAAGCTGATTGTTTAATTGTTTAGTTAGGAGAATTTGTATACTTAGCTGACCATTTCTCAAGCTCTCCCAAAATACCTTTAATGAAAGAATTGGACAAGTTAAGTTTATGTTTTGATTCATTTTATTGAAGTCATTATCAAGCTTTATATTTTTCTTAGTCATAGTTTAAGTTTGATTCTGTTTCAGTAGTTGCATTTGCATTTGTCATTTGTCATCAATAAATTAGGCTTCACTTTGTTTTTAACTAGTAGCTTCCTTCCACTAGCATTTAGTTATTTTCCTTGTGAACATAAAACCATCAAAAGACCAAAAACATCATAAAACACTAAACACAACGCATTAAGAAACAAACACTTAGGCACATACAGTGCACTTCACTTCAGCAGTTTACCAACCCTGGTTGACAATTAAATGAACTCAATTTAGGAGACTAGGTTGAGCACAAACATTTTGGCGCCGTTGCCGGGGAAGTGAAAACTAGGTAACCTTTGTTTCTTAATTTCCAAAAACAATTATATGCGTAGAGAGAGAGACTCAAGGGGTAGATTCATAAGCAGCAGAAACAGAAATTTGATTCCTAGAACACCACTTGTTTCACCTAGACCAAGGGCTATTACACCTTCAACTCAGACCCATATTCCATCCTTTACTGATCCTGGACTTCTAGAAGACCTAAGATCAGATATCCGATTAGAGAAACCTTCCACTTCATCCACTGAACCTGCCTTAGAAGAAGATCTAAAGACTCCTGTTAGGGACACAAACTTTTCCACTTCCACAGGAGAGTCAATCATGGCAGAAGAAGGGGGAGGAGGAGTCTTTAATGGAGAACACACATTATTTGGAGGTAGAGGTAGAGGTAGAGGAGAAGGAGGTAGAGGTGCAGAAGGAGGAAGAGGTAGAAGAGAAATGGGAAGCTCTTTTGGGTTTCCTATAATTGATGAAGAAACCAATACAACCATGAAAAATATTTCACCCTCTGTCCTTCCAAACTTCTATGGACTTAAAACTGAAGATCCTGAAACCTTCTTATTCGAATTTGAAGTGCTTTGTAGAAATTATGACTACTTACAAGATGCTCAAAAATTGAAATTATTTCCTTCAACTTTGAAGGGAGCAGCATTGAAGTGGTTTATGAGTCTGATGAGCAGTTCTATTAGAACATGGGAAGACATGAAACAAGCATTTCTAGAGAGATACTTGGATTATTGTATGCCGGTTAATCATAAGGAAGAAGTGTTCAAGATGTTACAAAAAGAAGATGAAAACTTAGACGATTTGTTGGAAAGATTTAATTACAACATCAAAAGGGCAAAAATGGAAAACCTAGATCAAGACACCTTAAAAGCTCTTTTATTGAAAACAATTAGGGATGAATGGTTGGATATCCTTAACATGATGGGAAAAGGGGATATATCACAGCTCACATTACCTGAAATATCTGAGTTATGTATCAACCTTTCAAGAGGGAAATCTAAAACTGCAAAAGGTCCAAGAGATCCTGCTCTTGCAAGGGCAAGTAAGTCTTCTTCTGGGACAGTAAGTAGATCAGAAATAGGACACATGCTTGATGATTTTAAATCTAACATCTTAGGGAGTCTTAGTGAACAAATAGACACCCTTAAGATACAAAACAAGCAAAAAGCTGAATCTGATGCCTTGGCAATCTTTTGTCCCAAATGTAGAAAGAAACATGCCTTGAGAGAGTGTCCATTGGATGTAAAATTTGTAGAGACCTGTGTCATTTGTTCTGAAAAACATGAGACCAAGAATTGTCCTTCTCTTCCTAGTCTCAAAGCTGTCTTTCAGGAGGAAACTCCTACAGATTCCATAGAATCTCTTAATTTTGTCTCTAGAAGACCTTGGCAGGGACCTCAAACACAAGGATTCCATGATCAAATGTATAATCAACCTCCACCTTGGAATTCTTGGCAGCAACCTTGGCCTCAATTTCAAAATAAATCTCAAGCTTGGGCACAAAGGAGCATAAAATCCCTATGGAAGATACTCTCAATACTATCAGTATCCACCATCCTATCCACCATACCCACATTTTTATCCTCAAAATCCTCAACAAAATTTTCAACAAAATCCTCAACAACATCATCAGAACCTACCACATCAAAATCGACCACTTTCATTACCATTCCCTCAAAAATCAAATCAGTTGCCTGCTCAACCCATACCAAACCCCAATAATAAAAATCCTCAGAACACATACATGATAGAAGGTCAACAATTTCCAACTTATTTAATTACTCCTTTAGACCTTAGTGATGTTCAACTTAGGTCTGGAAGAATACTTGAACAGAGGAAACCTTCTGTGATCATACAAGAACAAGATAACTCTAAGGAAGACTCTCTACGGGTGAATAAAAGTCTTGAGGAAGACACATCTTTTCAAGACCCAAACACTAAAAAATTAAAGCAAAAAGATCCAATAATTTCAACTCCTGTATTAGAGCAACCATCCACATCTACTTCTATACCTCCCTTTCCAGAAAGATTACAAATTGATAGAGGTGTAGAAAAACAAATTATAGTGCCTAATTATGATTTCCTAGATGAGCTGAGAAATGTTTGCATTAAAATTCCATTATTACAAGCCATCAAGGAAATTCCAATTTTAGCCAAAACAATAAAGGAGTTGAGCATGAAGAAAACAAGAAAAAGAATAAGAGAAACAAATAAAATTCAACTGGCAGGAAAAATAGCAGACATTATGATGGACAAGATTGCTATTCCAAAGTATCTTGACCCAGGAAATCCAGTTGTTAAAATTCACATCAATGGAATTGAAATCCAAAACACACTCATTGATTTAGGAGCAGCAATCAATATCATGAGTAGACAAATCATGGATAAACTGAAACTTCCTAATCTTATCTTTACACCCACATTATTACAATTAGCAGACAGATATGTGATCAAACCAGATGGGGTAATAGAAGACATTCCAGTGTCCCTAGATTCTTGGGAGTATCCTGTGGATTTCATGACCCTAACTCCTAAGAATAATCTAGGAGGACATCCTGTTATATTAGGAAGACCTTGGTTGGCTACACCTGATGCTTTTATTAGTTGTAGATCCGGTGATATGTACATATCTGATGGTAGTTCAACTAAGAAATTCACTTTATATCCTCCAGCTAGGATAATTACAGATTTATATGAAACTCAATGGATAGAGGATGAAGAAGATTTACAACCTCTCTTCACAATTTCAGAAATTAGTGAAGATAATCAAATTCTGAATACTCTAGAAAACTTTGAATCCTCTCCAGAACACAAACATGAATCATTTCAAGAGGAATCCAATATTGAGTTTTTGTCATCAAGGCAGATGTCTCTTCATTCTATGGATAAATTTGGCAGCTCTACAAGTGAAATATTTCCAGGCAAAACTTTGAATATAAACAAGAACCTAGAAAAATCTCAACAAGAAGAGTTAGTCAAAGTATTACAGAGACATTCTTCTGCATATGCATGGGAATACACTGACATGAAAGGGATAAGCCCCAAGACTTGCACTCATCACATCTATATAGAAGAAAATTGCAAACCAATCAGACAACCTCAAAGATGGATGAATCCAAATCTTAGGGAGATTGTTAAAGAAGAATTGCAAAAATTGTTAAATGTCAACTTCATCTATCCTATTTCAGATAGTCAGTGGGTTTCTCCTTTGGTAATTGTGCCAAAGAAAAATGGAAAATGGAGGGTATGTGTTGACTACCGAGAACTAAACAAAGCTACTCTTAAAGACCATTTTCCCTTACCTTTCATAGATCAAGTGTTAGATACATTAGCTGGCAAAAAGTACTTCTCATTCATAGATGGGTTTAGTGGTTACAATCAAATCCAAGTAGCACTTGAAGATCAAGACAAAACCACATTTACCTGTCCTTGGGGTACCTATGCTTACCGAGTATTGCCATTTGGATTATGCAATGCACCTGCAACATTCCAAAGGGCAGTATTAGGAATTTTTTCAGATCTAATACATGATTGTGTAGAGGTATACATGGATGGTTTCACAGTTTATGGAAATACATTTGAAGAAGCTTTAGCAAACTTGGAAAAAGTTTTAAAGAGATGTCAGGAAGCAAATCTTTCACTTAGCCATGAGAAATGTTTCATGATGTTTACTGAAGGTATTGTTTTGGGGCATCACATTTCAGGGGATGGGATTAGAGTTGATGAGTCAAAAGTTGAAGTCATCTCTAACTTATCTATTCCAAGTTGTCAAAAAGATGTTAGGATTTTTCTAGGATTTACAGGATATTATCGAAGATTTATAGAAAACTTCACCAAGATAACATCTCCACTCTTCAAATTACTTACCAAAGACTGTGAATTCAAATGGAATTATGATTGCCAGTTAGCCTTTGAGACCCTGAAAACAAAAATTTCTGAAGCACCTATTTTAAGGGGACCTAACTGGAAGTTACCTTTTCATATTTCAACAGATGCCTCAGATACAGCTCTAGGAGCAGTATTGGGACAAAAAGACCTGATTCCTTATGCCATCTACTATACCAGTAAAAATTTTACTCCTGCAGAGTTAAACTATACTGTAACTGAAAAAGAGTTTTTAGCTGTTGTTCATGCCATAAACAAATTCAGACACTATATAACAGGCTATGAAACTTTTGTTCACACTGATCATTCTGAAATTAGATACTTAATGAACAAATTCAATCACTAATGGCAAGAGTTATAAGATGGTTGTTGCTCTTACAAGAATTCAACATTACTATTCTAGATAGCCCCGGGAAAACAAAACATGAGCTGATTTCCTATTCAATTTTAATATCAAAGATGATACCCCAAATGCAGATCAATTTCCGATGAATATCTTTGTAACTTTCATCAAAACCTACGTGGTTTAATGATATTGCTAATTATTTAGTTTCAGAAAAAAATTTCCTTCAATTATGAATGCAAGTATAAAAGAAAATAATTTGGTATATGAAAATATTCATGGGTCGCTAATGAGTTGCAAGGCACAGTCCATCCATCATTAGAAGGTAGAAATGAAGATGAAATGCCTCGAGATTCTCAAGGCATGTCATGATGAACCTTGTATGAGCACTTTGCGTATAAGAGACATCCTATAAGATCGTTAATTTAGGATATTATTGGCCATCCTTGTTTAAAGATGCTAAGGAGTATGTCAAAAGGTGACAGTTGCCAAAGGGTAGGGAAACCTTTCTTTCAGGGATGCCATTACAACCTCACACATTGAACCTTTTGAAAATGGGCTTTGGATTTTGTAGGACCTATTAGTCCTCCATCAAGACAAAAGAAATATATATTAGTTTGCACCGATTATGTGTTACTAAATGGGTAGAAGCTAAGCCATTACTTATTGCTAATGAAGCATCTGTAGTTACTTTTCTTTTTGAGGATATTTTTACTCGTTTTGGTGTCCCAAGGGAAATTGTTACACATCAAGGAGCTCAATTTACATTGCTAGTGGAGCAAATGATGGAGAAGTACAAATCAAACATAGAAAATCTACTCCTTATCATCCACAAGCAAATGGTCAAGTGGAATCTACTAATAAGGTCATTGAAGGAATCCTAACAAAGACTGTTCATTTACATAGAAGAGATTAAAAGATAGGCCTAAGCCTTGTGGGCTCATAGAACTACATGGAGAAACACAATGTGCCATACTCCTTATGAGCTTGGTTATGGAAAGAAAGTTTTGCTTCCCATAGAGTTCCAAATTCAAACCTTCAAAATGGCAAATACCAACTAGGACTTGATTTAACGAGGCACAAAAGACAGACTTTAAGAAAATTAATGAATTGATGAGATCGTACAAGATGCAAGCTCGAAAACAAGTCTAGTCCAACAACAAAGGGCTAGATGGCATGACAAGTACATCAAAGAGAAGAAATTCAAAGAGGGTGACCTGGCTCTCTTGTTTGATTCAAAATTGAAGGATTTTCGTTGCACTTGTACACATTGGCTTGGGCCATATGAAATTGTTGAAATTTTTGATAATGGGTATGAAAATCAAACTATAGATGGGCAGAAGAGGTCACTTTTCTTGTGAATGGTCATAGATTGAAGCCATATCACAAACCACTCTCAAGAGAAGAATTTGTCAAGAAGTTCCAAGAAGGCAAGGATGTGAAGTTAATGAAGAAGAATCTTTCTTCTTCATCAACTTGATTAAATTTTCTCAAGCATTTCTCTTGAAAAAAAAGAAAAAAGAAAAAAAAGGGTATAACATAAAACCAATCATTGATTGGCATGCTTAAGGCTGCAAAGATAGGTGAAAATCGCAGTCTCTCTGACACTCTAACTTTTCCCATTTTTTTGCAAGCAAACACATAAAAATCATAAGTTCGTATCCATAGTGCTTATGATCCATCTCATTTCATTTCTACCTCCATTCACTTATCCATCTATACTCCACTCATTCATCCATTCATACTTCACTTCATTCCACATATCATTCATCTCATTCCATACTCCATCCATTCCATTTTCATGCCAAAATTTAAAGTTTGATGTCTTGTCGTAAATGAATAAAACATGTCATGGAATACAAAGAAGTTCTTATGTTCTTTTCACTCCATTCCATAAACCGAACTATCATTACCTATCCACTTCATACATATCATGTACCACATTCATCTTCATCCAGTACCATATGTACCATTTTTATTCCCAAACCACTCCATTCCATGATCAAAATTCTCCGTCAGAACATTCTTGTACTGGGACGTACTTTCGCGTCTTATGTCATTCCAGCCTACAAAAGTCCTCAAGGCATCAACTGGAAAGACATTAGAATTGCAACAAAATGATCCAAAGCAGTATCCATGAATCAAAAGCATCAAGAAGAATTATGTAAGACTTTCCTAAAGGTGAACAAAGAAGACAAAGACTACAAAAATAAAATGAAAATGCGTAGGTAACAAGTTTAGATTATATATAATGGCATTTCATAAAGTTTAGCATAGTTTTAGTTATGAATTGTTTGAAAAGGTTGTTTTAATTATTTTTATTGATTCTTCACACCAATATACCTCCACAAACTTTGGATTAAATATCTCATTTCAAATTCTCATGTCCGATATCATTTAAGCGCTTCAAATGGCCGAAGTGTTTGAATTCTTTCACGTAACCCAACCAAACGTCCAATGATGATTCTTTCAGTAAAATCTCCGCCGTCTTTTCAATCATTAATTCTTTCCTCCACCCTGCCCATTACCTCATTCCGGACTACTTCCATCACTCATCGCAGCTGTAGCACTTCATTCCCAAACAAAGAGATATTCTTATCACCGAGAGCAAGAGAAAAAGGGTATATTGTTTTAAATCACCGCAAGTGCAGATTGAGCATTATCACCGTAAACGCAGGCATAGCAGTGAATAATTTGAAGCTATCGGTGCCAACAAGAGACAGAGATATAAATAGCAGGAATTTAAGCTATTTTACCACCCAAAAGATAGAGGTATAGCAAGCAGGGAATTTAAAGTCGTTTTCATTGTCAACCGCAGGCATATCGCCCTCGAAGTTGAAGCGGTTGTCACTATCAACCGTGAGGGCATATCATCTGAGGTTTGCCATTTACATCACAACCGAGGTATGTCATTCCGGTTTGAAGCCATTGTCATTAAGAACTTGAAGCCATTTCACCAAAAGAGTTATTATTTCTGTGTAGTAAGAGTGTTAACTGAACATTGAAAGAAGAAATTATGGGTTTCATTGTAAGAACTCTCCAACTAAAGGTTCAAAATACTTAGAAGGCTACCTCAATGTAAAGAAATGTTGCAAACAGAGGATGGCTTCAATTTTTGGAGAAATTTAATGGCTTCCACAGCAGTTACCAAAACATTCTAAAAGATCATTTCAAAGGAACCTAAGTTGAAGTGGGAGATGTCAAATTCATCACATCGCACTTTTCTGTCATGTATGTGGTTGCTCAGAAATGGAGAGAGATGGTTCAAAATAGAATTCCACAATGAATCCTCCTGAAGCAAATTCTAAAATCAATGTGTATGGATGTCATCGTATTTAAGAAAGGAATTCCTAGTTTCAAGATTGAAAAGTAATGGGGAAACATACTACTTTTCCGCAAAAATTTATTACATGTGAAGTGATGGTACATTTTATGTTTGCCTACATTAGACCGATAATGCATTTTCTCGGGGGAAGACTTAAACCTACCTTATTTCCTTACCAAAGTTTGAAAAAGATGGCTTCCCGTGTTCAAAGAAGGGTTCAATTTTTAGGAGACAACTCTATATCATCATGGTTTGAAGAAATTTTGATTGAACATCATTTAGCCAAAACAAATGATACATGGGACAATTTCTTGATAAGAAACTGTTTTAAGATCCAAAAGAACCTCACCGAACCACAAACTTCACAAGGAGAAGTAGAAGAAGGAGAGTCTCAAAAGTTGAAATTGACAAAAATGTACCAGGAAAGTAGTGAGGAAATCATCTTAGAGAAGTTGACTCAAATCAAGAGACAATTTAAGAAAGAAAAGGTAATCAAAGAAATCCGCCATGGAGAAAGGAGAGGGATCTTCGCCCAAGAAGTGTCACAGACGAAAGTGAAACTAAGGGAAAACTCAAATCAAACAAATGGTGGGTGATTAATATAGAAGATGAGGAAACATCCATTGAAGAAGATGTTGAAGAGGATTTAATGAAGGAACCTTCGAAATTGACCCGGCTCAACAAGAAATTTATGACTATGTGGAAATCTCGGAAATGAGAGCTTTAGAGAGCAAGAGAGAACCCTAGTCCTCCACCGTCCTATAGATGTATTAAGAAGGGATAGTATGAGTTGGAAATACTTAATAGACACAACAAAAATGAGAATAGAAATTCTCAAGGATCAAGTCAAGCTCAAAACTCGATATGAACTCAACCTTATCCCTACATATAGACAAAGTGGAAAGACCAATGAAAATTTAAAAGAAAAGGACAAGAAGCTAATCGTGGCACTTACCAACCTAAGGTTCAAACTTGTTATCAGAAACCCAAGATATTTAGCTTCCGCATAAAGGAGAAGGAGAGGATTAGATGTGCCTTATAGCCTCCGAGTTTACAGGATGGTTTCAGCAAGGACAGCAAGAGACGTTGAAGGGGTATGTTGAGCCTCAAAAATTGTGCTTTCTTTTCATCTTACTTTACCTCATTTTCCTTTGGTCCATTGCTATCCTAGACCCAATCGATCACCACTTAGTTAAAATTTGCCTTTAGAATGATTTACATGACCGATTTTGGGTTTTGTGATGTTTGCCATTGTAATGCATTTCCTGACCTAACTAGTCAGTATCGTAGACATTCCGTAGATAACCGGCACTCGTTAAATCGTCTCCACGTTTGGGTATGTTCTAGGTGGCCTCTCAAGAAAAACCGCATATGCAGGACCAACAGCTGCGTCTACATGGCCTGCTCATGAAGGAAGAAACAAATTTCGGGTATGGTTTTGATACGTGGGAACACATTTGTACGTACTCTATTGGGACCGTCTTCGGGTTCGTACAAACTGCTTTCATTTTTACGTTGCCACTCTATAGTCCAATGTGATTTCGCTACAAAGACAATGCTCCCGGAACTGTTGCAAGTCTTGTTATGTATATTTGTTATATAAACACTTGGGAAGTCTAGAGAGCTAAATAGATTTTTTGCCTAGGATTTTGCTTAGATTCGTGCTACATTTCAAGACGCAGAAAGGCTCTATTCAAATTATTTTTCTTTTAATGAAGCAGATGTTGTTTTGAAAGCGTTGATTTGATTTGGAGTTAGATTCCGCTTTCTCGTGTGGTGAGGGCCCTCGCTCTTGCACGTATTTATTTGCTTAATTTAGATAAGTATTCTAGTCAGTTTTTACGTTTCTCTGGTTGAATCTATAGTTGTTTTCATTAGTTACTATAGTTTTACTCATTCTAACTCTTCCACAAGAAGAAGCTCTTCCAAAGATTATAATGATGAATGGGAAATGGCTATAGTATTGTAGGATTTGAAGTTGAATTTAGGGGTTGTTTTCATTAGCTAATGTAGTTATACCATTTCTAACTCTTCCACAAGAAGAAGCTCTTCCAAACATTATGAAATGAATGGGAAATGGCTATAACAGGATTTAATTGTAATTTTTGTTGTTCACTATCACAGCTTACACCTTGTTCTAACACTCTTTCCACAAGAAGAAACTCTTCCAAGAAATTTTAAGATGTCCAAGGCATGACCGTGATAGTTGTTCATTTTAGCTATGTGTTTGCACTAAGTACCGCTGTTGTTCTTGTTTCAAAACGCTGCCCAAAATATCATAATGATGAGTGATATGGCTATGACATTCAGTTTTTCTATTACTTTCGTTCTTCGTTTTGCATTTGCACTCAATTACACAAATTAAGATTGTTCAAAACTCTTCCACAAGAAGGAACTCGCTAAAATACCAATCATGATGGACAAACAGATCGTATAATTCCATAGAATAATGCATGATAGCATAGTTAGATACTCCGTAGTTTCATTGCATTTAATTTATGCTCATTGTTCCTTGCTTTTGAGTTTGATACCACTTGTCAGCTCAAAGATTGTTTTAGATTAGCAACACTAGGTTCATCTTTCAAATGCAACTCATTGCATTTGCACTCCATATTCATTGTCATTCACCGCACATCATTTTGCTTGTTACACTTAACAAAACAAATTTTCATTATTTACAAACCTCTTCTTGTTCTAAAATCCATAATTGATTCATAGCCATATGAATGTATGACAATATCATTTTAAGGCTCTAAGTACTTCGCAATTTCCTTATCATTTCATAAATGGTATTCTCCTCAAAAAGACTACTTTGAAAAGAAAATAATAACTCTTGAGTAAGTGCCTGTGACATTTAACTAAGTTGCGTAAGGATAGGGACTATCCAAATAGAAGACCTATGACACCAATATTTTCTCCAAATATATTTCAAATCTCTAATCAAGGACAAAATGTTGCATCATTATAAGTTAGTTGTTTGATAGAGAATTCCATACTTAGTTGATCATTTCTCAAGTTGAGTTTATGTTTTGAATCATTTGTTAAAAAGTCATTATCAAGCTTTATTTCTCGCTTAGTCATAATTTAGATTTGATTATGTTTCAATGTTTCACTGCATTTGCTACTGTCAACCAATTAGGATTCACTTTGTTTTCAATCATTAGGTCCTTTCCATTAGCTTTCTAGTCATTTTCCTTGTGAACATAAAACCACCAAAAGATCAAAAACATCATAAATCATTTCAAAACCAAAAACATCATAAAAATCAACACAACTAGCAAAACAAGCACCTAGTGTTACGTACACTTCACTTCAAATAGCTACCAACCCGGGTTGACAATTAAATGAGCTCAATTTAGAGACTAGATTAACACCAAACACTTATTCTCGCCTCCGTAGTTGGAAAGATCCACTACGATCGTCTTTTACTCATCCAACCGACTACGCCTCCAAATAGGCTAAACACATACCCACTTGTAGATCTTCCTTGGTCTGCATCTCCACTCCCGCCCTCCGCATCAACAAAACCATGAATGTCCAACATTATTTCAATCCTAGTCTTCCTTTATAGCACAAGCTACAATCACTAGTGCCACATAAATATCCGAAAACCTCGCTTTCACCGCTATCCAATGCTCCTTTCCGGGTTTGAAATAAACTTCTTCACATCCCACCGAATGTGAAATGTGTTGTCCAGTGCATGTACTCCATTGCATACATCGTGTTACCCATCGTACTTGCATATGGAACATGAGACATATACTCCTCTTCTTCTTATGTCTTGGGACACCGTTCACAGACAGTTTTACACCTACAGGAATAGGAACATTCACTGTTTACTATCCTCGTATTGAACCTCGCAATATAGTTTCGACATACTCTCTAGTTTAACCGCAGTGTCCTCTTTGCCCGATCTCTCTTAATTTCCATGCCCAAAATATACGCACTCAATATCCTTCATGTAGAATTTGGAGAATGCTTGGTCTTCAAATCTTGAATAATTTCTTTGTCATTTCCAATCAACAACATACTGACCACATACAAGACCAAATAAATAACATGGTCACCAATTAATTTAAAATAAACACAGCATCCTCCGTTTATGGTGAAGCTGTTCAGATATAGGTATCAAATTTATACCACATCCTTGGTGAGATCGTTTTAGCCCATACGCAGACTTCTTCAACTCCGCATACCAGCTTATTTTACCTTCACCACAAAGCCTTCAAAGTTGTTTCATGTAGATTCTTCAGATCCCCTGAAGAAATGTCTTCACATCCATCCGTTCAATCTCAAAACTAAACGTAGCAACCGTATAAAAGTAATCTAATAGAAGAAACCTTGGAAATAGGAGAAAAATATCACCAAAATCAATTCCCGACACTGGAATAACCTTTTTCTACCAACCAAGCTTTGTATTTCTCCACCTTGCCTTCTACATTCATCTTCTTTAAATGACCCATTTTTCCCCAATGGGCTTCCTTTCCACTCGGCAACTCCACCGCATCCCATGCCTCATTTTTGTGCAAGGATGCTATTTCATCAACCATGGCCTCCTTCCAAAGTTTTCCATCCTCTCGAATCTATCACGTCGTTATAGCATCATTTCTCACCTTGACATGATTCATGATTGTTTGCTATTTTTATGGGCACCCATTCCTATAGATCAGACAAATTCACTTCCTAAAACAAGTAAAATCCTCCATACGCGACTATGCCCGTGTTTTTTCGTGTATACGCGAGTACAGCCTAAACTTTTCCGCGCATGCCATTTTAATGATTAAAAAATATATAAAAAATCCCTAATTTCGCGCCTCGGGTTGATGGTTACTCAGAAGTCTAACCATCTGTACTTCGTGGTCAATCAAGCTTCAATCACGGGAACTACTTGGAGGGACTATAAAAAGCCCTCATGTGTATGGCCTAAGGGAGAGAGAATTATTGATATACTCGTTGGTATTCCCTATCCAAGTCCGATTCCCCCGTGCTCGCACTTTCCCGCTCACAGAAATCGTTTCCTTGGAGACATAGCATCCCTTTATATGTTATCTCAGGAGGTACCAGCTTTGGAAGGAGTCTTAGGCGAAAAGGGCCGGACGGATCTCGATTTACCTGCCTCACATGGCTGCCTTGAAGGATCAAAGTACTTCCACTTGATTACTTTTGAATACTTATTTATAACATGTATATCATGTCGTTCTAAATAAATGTTAGTGTATGCTTTAATGTAAGAAGAATATTTGTTATACAAGCATTCATTATGATTTATTTAACGTTTTATATGAATCTCACTAACATATAGAGTAGAAATATGTCAGACAACTTGTCCTTTAGCCGGTTTTTTCTTGTATTTCGGTGTTAAGAGGAAGCTACTGCCAGTGAGTTTGAACTCCACGTGGATCTACTTCAAACGTAGGACCAACGGCAACCTCTCATTCTCGCTCTATTTTCGTTTTTATGAATATGCATGATTGTGTGAGTCTCCTTTAAGTAGTACGTTCGTGGAGGTTGAATCCCAACCAACCTCTAGGGTGCTAATTCCCCCGAAATGGGAACCGGCGACTACCGGGGATCACATTTTTGTGATTCTTCCGTTGGGTTGTTTCACTGTTTAGGTCACTGTGTCAGCTTTTTTCTCGTCTTTTGCTGTACTCCGCCTTGCTTTCTGCGCTGTATCCTCGAAGTCTTGGTATTTTTCCTGTGCTTTAGCCTTCTTGTTTTTCATTATCTTTCCTTGTATACGCCTTTGTTTGAGCAAACGTCGCGCATACCCGCGATTTTGTGTAGAAGGATCCGCGCATACGCGAGTTTCCCCCCTCGAACACGCACGCGTGAGCACGCTTGTTGCATAACTCAGTCGCGTATACCAGGCTGATTTTGGAAATTTTAAGACTTCCGGTGTTTTTGGTCTTTCTCCGGCCGTGAAGGTTCGTGTTCCGCAGTCTTCCGTACTTACCGGAGCGGTGATGTATGGTTTCAAGTCTTGTTTTCTTCGTTTTGGTCCGAAACCCATCTTGGCGAAGTGTTCTTGTTGGTGCTAGCACCCCCGGATTGAGTTCCAAGATTGCTTTCTCGAGCATTCTCGGTTGTTCGTTTTATCAAAACAGAGCTTCGCTCACCGACTCGCTCCTATCTTTGTGTTGTGCTTCGTATTGCTTCTTGCTTTGTTTTCGATTGGTTTCTTTCAAGTTTCAGGCTAGGTTTTTGTTGCACTTTTCAAGAACTTTTCTTTGCTCTTTGAGTTTGTGTTGCAACAAGTTTGCGCTATTTCTCTAGGTCGTTGGATTGAGTTTTTTAATTTGGCTGTTTCATTGATCTTGCTATCATTAAGTTTAGGTTTGGGAGCATAGTTGAAGTTTATGCTTGAAATTCGGTCTCGTTTTGGCTTGGATTGTGATAGTTGTTCTTGGTTTTTTTGAAGCTCTTGTTTTATAAAACTAAAAAGCCCAAAAACATTTGTTTTGCTTTTTTGTTTTTGCATATCAAAAAACTCAAAAAACATTCGGTCTTGTTTTTGTTTTTGTTGTTGCGTTTTTCATTTTCGTTTGGTTATATCTTTTGGAACTTTTGTGGAGTTTCTTGCTTCTAGTTTTCGCCTGATTTTGAGGAGAGGTTGTCATTTGTTTTCTTCTTTCTTGTTGAGTATTTTGGTGTCTTATACTAAGAGTTCTTGTTTTCTAAGAATTTGCTTTTTTGGACAAAGCAAAAGACAGTTAAAAACTGAAGGAGCCTTTTGGGAAATTTCACCTTGTTTGAAGGTATTCTTGCATCTTAGAATTTACATGCTTGTAGTCATTTGCATTAGGCATTGAATCATTTAGTTAGCTTTAATTTTTGTGAGTGTGAGTTTGTAATCTTAAAAGTAACACATATTTTTGTCTCGTAGAACTTATATAGAAATTGCTCTTCATCGAAAGATGCAAAGAATCGCATGTGCATGTAGTCAAGCTTTATTAATTTCTTTTGCGTCAAAACATCATTGGTTTCAACTCCATATCTCATGTACTTTAATACACGCCCTTAAAATAAGCTACTTAATCTAAAATCAACTAGCAAGTTTTATTAAGTGTCAATCACCAACTAGCTAGGTTGTAGGCCTTGAATAGTGAGAGGAGAGTTAACTCTCCAAGGCCAGTCAAACAAACATAGAAGTTGATTAATTGAGCGAAATCCAACTCCGCAGCATTTAAAGCTCTCATCCGAGAGCCGGGCGCAGGGGAAGTGAAGGTTAAGAAGAGGATACCCCTCCGATTACTCAATCTAACCAAGACCGTTCAAACAACACAGATTGGTGTCCATAGTTGTTGTTCCTAGGTTCCACACAGTGACTTTGGGAATACTGTAATTCGAGGCACGTCGATCACTTTCGAAGAAGACGGTGGTGCCTTGCGAAGCTTGGTGTCGGAGCCGGCACACAAGCGGGAGGCCTGCCAGAATTCGCTTCGATATCTTCACAGTTGTTCTCGGGCCCCAATCATCCCGCATCGCTTTCGGAAGGCCCCTATATTTCGCTTTCCCGTATTTTGGTGTCCCATCTCTTCATCGATCTCTTTGGAGCGGAAATACTTGGAGGTCGTTTTGCTTGTCAGCTTCTCAGGGATTTTGATTTTTAGTAAGGTTTTTGTCTTCATTTTGTTCTTAGCTTTTCATTTTTCTTGAGTCTAATAATAAATATGTAAAAGTGGTAACAATTGTCACTCAATGCTCTCAAGAGAGTCCTAAAGTACCTCCTGAGAGCTTCTGGAGCCGAGAAGTAGGAGCGATCTAGCAGGTGGTTTTCACCGTAGAGTCGGACAACAGAGAGAGATCCTCCAATAAGGTCCTGGCGCCTGCTGTCAATTCCGGTGTTTGCCCGAGAGAGCGTTCGCTCACCTTCAGAGTATTGTTTCTCGTAAAGAAGATTTTCGTATAGAAGATCTACCCGAGCTCCGCAGCCACAGTCCATCTCTTCCCCGCCGATCATCCGTTTGTTATTCGGGTTGGCGTCGACCGGAGTCTCTCGAGAGACCGCCATCTTTCCATATCTTTCTTATTCTTCGATGGCCACGACCGAAACGCGGCTTCTACCGGTGAGGCCGTGGGCATTCGTAACTTCTCGCTCGTCGATGCGGTGGGGCACTCTTGCGCCCATCTTTTGAGTGCTTCTAGCACTCCATATGTTGTCAGTTCACCCAAGCATATGCTTCTCAACTGTCCTTTGCTTGTGGATGTCCACGTCGGAAATCCTCCTTTTTACCGCCGGTGCAACCGGACTCACGCCCATGTTCAACATGGCTAGTGGATCGGCTTCGTTTCGTGTTTTCTTTGGGACCGGGCATATTCCCGCTCCCAACTTTTCTTAGGGTCGTTTCCGTCACATCCGGCATCTTGCTTCAACCCTTGGGCTCGGGGGCACAGTTCGACCGCTTTTTATGGGATGGAATCCTATGTTTGCAACGTCCGGTAGGGAACTGCTCATCGCGAGTCATCAAGTGAATGCTTCTTTCCCCCTGCACTTCCAGTTCTTACCGCCTCTTTTCCCTTCGTTCAATGTGGAACCCCCCTATCGTGTCTCTTCTATCAATACTTCAGCGGGGGGGAACCAGTTCGTGTTGTGTAACTCCTGGCTGCGGGGAGAGGTTCTTTCTCCCCGCGCGTCGGTCCTTCGGCAGCCCTGTGCCCATCAAATCCAGGCTATTCTTTTTCATACGTGAAATCCATCCCATCAAGGATGGAATTCTCGTGCTCCGCCTCGATTACCACGGCAACGTTAAACTTGCCGTACTCTGGGTTAAGTTAACTAATGAATCCATTCGCATAGTCCGGGTTGGCCGTCTCCAACCAAACTCTCGTACATTCCTGTTTGGCAAGAATGGTGAAGATCCGGCGTACCACATCACCACGTTCACTTATGGTGTTTCTTCCAACTCTCCGATCGACGGCTCGACAGATTGAGACGAGGCTTCAGCTTATTCTGAATCGAGCGCGAAGGCATGTATATAGAGCTTTCATCGGGGGCGCTTTCGCCATGTTTGGAGAACTCGGCTGTCACTTTTCTAACCATTTCCGCCTTGCCCTCGTCGAGCATGAGGTCGGGGACCGAACTCGGCTAATTTCCATGTGATGAGGCAACTCACATTTTCTGACTATATTCGTGGACAGGAGAAGGGGAAGAGGCTTATCAAAGCCTATGTCTCCAGTGAGTTCCTTCTTCGAGTGGTTTTCTGAAATCGCTTCAACGCGACATTTCAAAGGATGTATCCATGTCGTGGGTATATTCCGAGGAGCAGCTACTCCTTTTAGGCCTGCATAGCTGGAGCCGATCTATTCTCACTCCGGCATGCTTTATACATTTGTCAATGTCTTCGCTCTCCAAATTGGACTATCATGTCCAAACCTGGTCCGTATGGTGACAAGACTTGTCGGATTCGTCAAAAGAGGGTGCAACAAATGCTCAAATTCAAAGAAATGTCTTTACAATCAAGCCTTTTCCAATGGTCAGGTCGCTCGTATTCAACCTCTTCCACTTTTGTCCATAAATGCCCAATCTTCTCCTAACCCAAAGGAACGTCCGATGGGAAGAAGAAGGGACGAATGTTGAAGAAGGGCAAGAATGGGAAGGGCAAATAAAACCAACGAGCGTAATAGCAGCGGGAAAAAGGAGAAAAAAGCAGGCAGAAGTTTCCATGCAAGCTTTGTGCCGGAGACCATCTCACACACCTTGCCTAAAAATTCAGATGCTCAGCCGCCGTTATCCTAAGGTTCTTTTCTAGTCCCTGTGTCGGTATAACAAACCCTTTTTCCCCACAAGTGCAAGAAATTTTGTCATCAAACAACTAAACTCGGGGCTTCCTCCCAGTGTCTGTGATGGGGAAATTCCATCGAATATCTTTATGATGAGCCCCACGTGGATGTCGCTACGTGATCCCGTGATTATGGCGGAGAGGAATCTTCGGTGCCAAGAAAGCCCCCATGCTACCCAGCCGCTTCACATCACGAAGCCAATCGTCGAGTCTATGCCCGATGCCGTGCGCACCTCTGCCGGTCGACCATGAACTGGAACATGAGGAAGGCTGCCCGTAAATACCCATTGTAGAAGATCCGGCGCAGCAGTCCTTGTTATGTCAGCTTTAGAGGTACTCTGCCTTGTCCGTTCTGTGTCATAGTTGCTTGCTCACCGCCATTGGGGCTATTGATCCGAAAAATTTCTTCTCGATTACCTTTGATATGAATAATTTTAAGAAGAGACTTTCATCAGTGGCCCATATTAAACCGAGGACGTAACATTAACATCTTCGCACGGTTGTTGATGAGGGTGTTTCTACTTGCGTGATGTCTTCCACGTCGAGACACCAGATCTCCTCAAAGCTCGTTCACTCAGCACTATTCTTATCGCATTCACGGGCTGCCTCATAGGCCCCACAGAGTTGTCCCGGCTTTGCCCATCCGTGTTGGGGGCAAAACCGTTAACATAGAGGTTGAGGCAGTAGATGCTCTGACCACAACCTTCGTTGTGAGTGAACGACAGCACACATGATGCTATTGCATCCTCACTATTTCCCGAGTGGTATGGCTCTACTTGGCGACAGGTTACGGTGGATCAACCGGATCGTCCCCTCCCCCCGTAGACCCCGGATGCGCCTTCTCCACTCCATCTGTGTCGGGTTGGAGGAAGTACTAAGGCGCCCGTTCGAGAATCAGGAGTTGAACGTATTCTTCGATGGGTTCTTTTGATCTTCCCTCCAAGGTGTCTATTAATGTTATTTCATCCTCCAAGTGCCCTTCAAGAGAGAGTTCTTCGAACTCATTATTTTTCGTGACTCCTTTTGACCTTACCTTCCTAACCGGCCACGGAGGAAGGGCAAGTGGGTAATGGCATTCCCGATTGGCACCGAGATTGCATATCACCGTTGTTGACACCAAGGTAGTCCGATCCAGCCCTCTTTCGTCGAAGAGTTGGATGGTGATGTGGCTCCGAAGCTTGGACGCTTACTTTTCCTTCGCCTGGGGATTCGTCTAGATACCTACCTTCCATCCGAAGAGGCCATCCCCGAGCGATGATGTGTATAGAGACCATGGGATGACTTGCATCATCGGTCTTACTTCCTACCCATCTAGCGAAGTCGAAGCCAGTTTTCCAAGTCCTGCCTTCCCGGACCTGTTCACCCAAATTTTGAGCCCTTAGCACCAGCGCACGTCAGGTTTATGCCGATGGGAACATGGCCGTGATCTCTCCTACTATCCCTGAACATCTCCAGAATCCCAACGCACGAGAACGTTTACTGAGCCGAATGTTCCCATGAAGAGAGGTTAAAATTCA
Organism: Pinus albicaulis; assembly: GCA_034641835.2. Lineage (NCBI taxonomy): Eukaryota > Viridiplantae > Streptophyta > Pinopsida > Pinales > Pinaceae > Pinus > Pinus albicaulis. The sequence continues at coordinate 1,502,235,891 of CM076570.1, read as the reverse complement.
TACCGAGCCTCTTCAAAGAGCAGGGATGCTTTACTATCTATGAGGAAATGCCGTACAGACCCATCTATTGTCCAAGATGAGATCGAAGACGTATGAAAACGCTAAGCCGGTCGACAAAACTTCAACCGTTAACTTAGGAAGGCAAACAGCCTATCAAAGCCGGGTTGAAAAAGCTCGCTTAAGGCGGGATTCATTTTCCTGTACTGGATCGAATGGGTTTCAAACTTCAAGTGTCAAGAAGGTGCTAAGGAAAAATTCGAGTGTGCATTAATTTCGCAGACCTAATAAGGCGTGTCCTAAAGATAATTACCCTGTACACCGTTCATTGATCAAATCATTGACGAGTGTGCTGTGACCATTTTCCTTCATGGACGAAGCCTTCCGGTTATAATCAAATACTACTATCCGTCCGTAAGATCAATATGCAAAAGACCGATTTATTTATCCCTCGTACGCGCATATAAGAAAATGCCTTTTGGTCTTAAAAATGCCGGAGCTACTTTTCTGCCGGGCCATGTCTACGCTCTCCACGACATCAAGAAAATCATCGAGGCATACTTAGATGATCTAGCCGCTCATTATCGAAAGAGGATGGATCATCTCGTGTCACCTCCGCAAATATTTGAAAGATATTGCTTTATAAAACGTTTGAATCCGAACAAGTGCGCGACGGCATCCGTCTACCGTTGGATTTATCGTGTCTAGGGAAGGGATAAGGGTAGATCCTTCAAGGCTGAGGCACATTTCTGCTGCTCCCGTTCAACCGTCGCCTTCAAAGTTCCATGAAAGTCTAACTTTCTTCGGAGGTTTATCGTTAATCGTTAAGATTACAAAGGGTTATATGAGACCGTTGAAGAAAGGAGTTCCTTTTCTTTGGGACGACTACGCTCAACACTCATTCGATGCCTTGCAGCATTGACCGCTCTCATCGAGTCCACCCGATTATAGCAAAGATTTTCTTTGTATCTCACACCACGACCCATTGGTATGGTTCTCAATTGCCAGAGGACGATGTCTTGGCCGAGCATGTTATTACTACCTTAGTCGAGGACCGTAGGACCTAACGATAGCACTTCATAGGAAAAAATTTAGCTTTAGCAAGCAGTCTGCGTCGTGCAACACTCCGGTATTATATTATTCTTCGCAAACCACCAAGTTTCGCCAACCATTGTGTTTTGTCTCAAAGAAAGAAAGAATAAAAGTATAATAGATGATTGTATGTGATACAAGAATTTTATTTAGAGTTCATGTCCGGTGCCAAATTCCAAAGTCATTAGTCTTTGCGGAATTGACTTCCTTTGTGCTGCTCAGTGAGAGGAGATGATCTAAGATGAGTCCTTTCCGGACGAGCACTTGTTTTTGATCTTCCACAAGATCCTTGGCATGTGGTAGATATCACTGCATTCTTGTGACCGCGAAGTTTCCTCTTTCTTTTTCGAAAGATGAGCGTCAAGTCACATTACCAGCTGGTACCTCTACTCGATTATTGGTGATGCTTTGCACCGTCGAGGGTTGATTTGATCCACACGTTGACCAAGAAGTCGAGGTCGTGCTCACGATTCTACAAGGTAAGCTTGTGGGGGTCATTTATCAGCCATGTACCTCAAAAGATTTTGGCGTGTCGTTACTTCGGCCCTCGATTCGAAAGATTGCTTTGAATCGGTCAAGAAGCAACAACTTTGTCGCATACTTTCGAAAATGCGTCATCCGTGCCTCCGTTTTTCTGCAAATATACCGGACCCTTTACAAAGTGTAGATTATACTACGGTCCCGCCGCAAAGGCCAAGTACATTATCGTAAAGCAAAGAGACTGCCTACGATTAAGTGGGCTCAGCTATGCCTACTTTTGGGAACGATGGTGAGACCCAGCTCTTTTCTTCAACCAAGTCATCGTCGAAGTCAAGATACCCAGAGAGATTGTCACCCACCATGGCAAATACCTTCGTAATGATGATGGCTGAGTTGGCTCTTAAATTGCCTTCCTGCAAGAGACATCTAACTCCTCAGACATCTCGGTGCCAATGCTGCTAAATGAATAAGTCCGGAAGACAATTATTCAATCTGACGATTGATAAACATAGATCCAACCGGGTACACGAGGAAGCATATCCTCGCACTCGGCATACGGACGCGCTAAAAACTTCCAGAATCGGCTTTACTCCGTTTCACTAGTCCACGGGGTGAATCCGTATTTCCCATTGAATGTGAGATTCCTTCCTAAATTAATGAGAGCTCTTCCCGAGTGACCACAGAATCCAAGAAAGATGTGCTCATCCGGAACATCTTGATGAGCAGTGCCACGAGATGCCGCCACATTGAACGGGCGCATAAAACCCAGCCAGAAGTTCAAGACGATACAAGGTTAAGCTCAGGGTCTTTTCCGAAGGTTGACCTCATTGGCCTGCGGCTCACAGCATGCTCAAAGGTGAAAGTCAAGTCGATGGTATATTCCCTATATCGCTTCTGTTGGTCCCGTTGTTAAGCGTATACCCGAAGCTGGGACTTCGAAGGGAATAGCTGCCTAAGCCCCCAAATGGGCTCTATTTGAAGAAGTATTATGCCCAGCTACCGGATTTGCTTTGTATATAGTAGCTTCTCTCTTTTGTCTCTGTATAATAATCGTTTGATTTTCGATTTTGATGAAGGGTGATGTTTTGATCTGCCTTTGGCAGGTTGTGTTGATGTCATGAGTCATTTTGGTTTCTGATGGTGCTAGTAGACACACCTTGGAATCAGCTTCCGCGTTTCTGGGTGCTTCATTATCCTTCCGGTCACCACAGTATCAAGAGAGTTCCGTATTGTCCTCGTTTCCAACAACGTAGTTATAATACACCTACCATTCATCTACTCTGGGAGGCAATATCTTTGGGTGTTGATTCGTTGCAGTTTTCTGGACTCCACCAAAATGCACGGAACAACACTTAGTTCGGCACGGACACAATTTTATTACGATTGTTCCTGAGGGTGTAACGTTTGTTATAGGTAATATTTATTTTACATTTATTCAAGTATCTTCTTTAATGGTTAAATTTATTTTTTAATTATTATTAATCTAAGCTGTGACTGTGCATATTAATCATTCAATACAATAATTTCTAATCAATTAAAACATCATATTTGATGTATATCACATCACATCAAAGACACGTATATATATCATCTACATGTCAAAAAAATCTTACAAAATTTGATCCATAAATGTCAGACAAAAACTTAAAATATGCCCACTGTTCAAATTTTTGCACACACAGCCATCTAATATATAAAATTGCCTACCCCCCGAGGACCCCGCCTGTGGTTGCGTTCCTATAGAACATCAACAAGAAGGCCACATCACAGAACGCTCTAACCCAATGCAGGCCCACAAATTCCGTTCGGACAGCTTCCGGCAAGTCCCCCGCAGCATGTTTCCGAGGGACGGGCGGAGTCATCTTCCAAGTTTTCCGCACGTTCGGAGTGTCTGTCAGAACCAATGCTCGCCCACCGCGGGCGCCAGGACGTGCTAGGCCCTCGTGACGAATCGGTCCAAGACCAACATGATCATTTTTAATTGTCGATTATTATGAATCCATCCAAAATATTTTGCTTTTTTTTCAATTTTTTCATACATATTTGAAAAAATCCAAAAAAATTATATAAGTAAAATTTTTTTGCAAACTTACCGACTGTGCCCCATGCTGTGTCTGGTGGAAGAACTAGATCTGGATCTCCACGAAAGTCCATCCTGGCATAGGGATAGTCGTCCACTGCGATGATTTGTTCTCCCCACAAAAGGAAGAACTCATCGTCCCACGTGGTCCGGGGTACTTCACTACCCCCCAGTCTCTTCATCATGTCTACCCAATGGGCAATTATCGGGTCCCGCGGGCTACTGATAGTAGAGATAACTCTGGGTCTTAATGCTGGTATATTCTCAAAGAAGAATGTTGTCAAAATTGTACCGTAGCCAAAGTGTTTGGTCTTTCCTTGGCGGATTGAGGTCAACTGTTGTTTCATGTTTAGTAATAGGGCTGTGTACCAATCGTACATATGAGTCAAACATTCTACTGCTATGCTCATTTGTGTCCTGGACGCCTGATGTAGGGAGGCAGATCCTGCCACTCTGCCGATGGTGAAAAGGAGGATTTTCATGTGCAAATCCCTCAGATCTTTAATCGCAATCTGAGTTCCAACCTTTTTGGAACCCTCTACGCAATACACATGGACATAATCTTCCACGGTTAACCCTCCCAGGGGCTTCCCGTGCAAGTCTACTGTTTCTCCCCTCCGGGAGAGTCCAGTAATGAAATATATGTCTTCCATTTCAATGCGTATTGGCATCTGGTCAATAATGAAGCAATCTTGATCTGGTTCCCAGTAATTCACGAGCATTTCTAGCAACTGAACATTGCTTTTCATATTTGTCATTTTGAAGAATTTGAACAATCCACAATTCCGAAGGATATTTTTCACTGCTCGATCTTGCATGACCTCTTGATCAATTGCGCTATGCTCACGTTCTCTCCATGAGATTGTCATCATGTCAAATTTCATTAAATCATGCATTAGCCACACTTTTTGAGTTTCAGACCTGCGCATACGCGAATTTTTCTTTGCACATTCGCGTGTATACGTGACTTGCCTGTTATGAACTCACGTATGCGGAAGTCTGCATTTTTTATCAAGGGTTTTTAAGCTAAAATTCACTTAATTTTAATTTCTAAATGGACAAAATGATTTGCAAGGATGATTGAGGAGCCTACCTGAAATTTCGGTGCGTTTCGACGGTCGATTGTTCCTGATTTGACGAAAGAAGTTTTTTGCTCCAGAGCACTTTTTCCAAATCAGCAATGCAATAATGAACCAAATATGAGGTAATTTGTCTATTTATGGCTAAAAATTTGAAAATTTTCGCAAAAATTCCTTATGCTTATTTTTTCGATCTATCTTAAGCTGCATAACTTGGATGCTTGGAAGTGCCCAGTTTGGTATGTTTTCAGGTACATTTTGACGATTTTGAGATTTTTCCCGGTTTTTGATCCATGATTACCGACTCGTCACGGCAGGTATATGATCTTCACTGGCATATAGGTTAGGGAAATCACTTTCCGTTGCATCTTGCATACTAGCCTCCATACTAATCACTTGCCATAGGGTCAATCCCATCGGGTCATGAGTATTACACCCATTTCACTCGCCGATTATTTAATCGTGACTTGATGGTAGAGCCTTCCTTTACATGGGCTTCCTAGTTAGTTCCTCGCTATCACTTGTTGCCCATGCTGCGTTTTATGTAGGCTCAGGAGTCCTCTTTAGTCTCGCCATGCCTTATGTGTTGAAGCTTCATTCTTCTTCTTCATCACTATCATTTTTTCTGTCTTTTACCCTAGAGGCTCCCTAGTGTCGTTAAGTTGTATTACTGTATTGCATATTGGCTACTTGTTTATCCTGTCCTTTAGCCGGCTTCATTTGGACTCGATGTTTAAGCCAACTTTTGACCTTGACTCTCTGTACAAGTTAACCATTGCATGCACTTAGCTATCACGACTTGACACCTTTTTACCCATGGATGGAACATTCCTCTGAGTATCACTTACCAGTTTTCGCCACCTTGCATTGAGCATAGGATTGTTCCAATCCCAGGAACTAGTGCATCTGATTTTTTGATACTCGTTCTATCCATTGTACCATAGCATTCTTTTATTCTTTTTCAGGCTTATTATATGAAAAAGACAAAAAATCAAATATAACAAAAAGAGCGGGAACTGGATGTATCTTCGTTGTTTTGATGGCAGTACAGAGTCTGTTTTTCACCCTTGAACAAAGCACATATACTTATATATATTTCCTACATTTGGGATGGTTTTAGTTTTGACCTAGTTTCAGCCTTTACCATGTTTCACTTGTCAGTTCTCCCCCGGTTGGTTATCTCTTCCAATCATATGGAGAGTTTGTTTCACCTCCTGCATGACAGACTTATACAGTGTCACTTTTACTGCCATGGTCATCATGAGTCATGCTCTTGTTCAAGGGAAGTCTAACCAGAGTCGGCCATTCTACGGTGTCTCTTGACTCATTATTCAGTCGGCCTACCTGGTCTTGTTAGTATCTTGTTCTATCACATCAGATGTTTTGGTCTTCTGCTCGTGCTGGTTTGAGAAGGTCCCCATTGACTTCTTGCTGGCAGGTTTGTCTCTTATCGACTACGACACATTGCTCTGAGAGCCAACCTAGAGCCGCACCCTGGGCCTATTTCCATTATTGATAGGTGACCTTGTGCTCAGCATTTGATCATCATCATGGGTCTTTGACTGAGTGGTTTCCCCTGTGTTCGACGTCAGCACACATTATCACACTTGGGATTCGTGCAGTACCTTGATTTCCATTTGACCCTATCGGTGGATTTCTCGCCTCTGTGTCAGCTTTCATTATTGGTTGGTTTAGAGGGTTTCTTCCGTGCGCTAGCTTCATCTTGTGCATGTCGAAAACGTACTTCGGTTTGGTTCCGTCACTCTACTTCGTCCGATTCCTTCCAAATATTGGCCTGCGGGTTACACTCGCGCTGGACTGATGTGGGATGCCTTAATGCCTTCCTTCCAACAGATCTTTTCCCATCGACTCCGACTCATTGCTCTGGGAATAAGGTCTAGAGTCTTTTTGTTAGTACCTTAGGGTTTGCAGTCATCAGTGGCAGACTCTTCGCTATCGACAGTGGGGATTCATCATTGCCTCGTGATTGGTAGATTCTTTCAAGTGTTCGACTTCAACTCATTCATTCGCACTTGTTAGATTGTACTGGGGCACCTTGACGCTCATTTTCATTATTGGTGGGTTGTCTCGCGTTGGTTAACGGTATACATCATTGACCGATAATCCAACGATTTCTCACATGGTCGACTTCAGCTCATTTATTCCCATTGTGTAGAATTGTGCCATAGTGATCGGTGAAGACCTCGGGTTGCATCAGCATTTTTTCGGTTCACTTTTGATAGTCCATTCAGTTTCTGCCAGTGATGCCGTCCACCCTTATATGTTGCAGTTCAGTACAGCAACATCCTATATGTTGGCTCCCGAGTTGCGTGATTGTACCGGTTATTCCACCTCTTATGATTCGATACTTGGAGATTCAGTTACTTATATGATCAGACATCCAGTTGCACCATCCTTGATCAGCTTTCTATATGTGATACTTGGACATTGATTCAGACTTATATTTCCGGGCCATGCTCATATGATTCATTGTGTACTTTCAGTTCAGCTATACTCTTATACATGTTGGATCTATTCATTACTTTCTATATTATGTATTTTTTACTGAGCATGGGTATGCCCGCCTCAACATGAGTTGACTCTCTGTTTTCTTTCATTGGTTTTTTGGCAGGCTGAAATCTGGTGAAGTCCTCTCTTGTCCTTGCGAAGTTCTTTCTATGTGCATAATACATTTCGGCCATCATGTACCCCTTTTGACCTCATATATTAGGGGGCATCTGTTATAGCATCATTTCTCACCTTCATATGATTCATGATTGCTTTTATGGCTTTGGGCACCCATTCCTACAGACTTGAACAAATTCACTTAAAAACAGTGTAAAAATCCCCATACGTGACTATGCCTATACTTTTCTGCGTGTATACGCGAGTCTTCCTGCACTTTTCCGCATATGCCATTAAAATGATTAAAAAATATATAAAAATTCCCTATTTTCGGGATGGGTTGATGGTTACTCAGGTAGTTCAACCACCCCAGCACGTGGCCAACTGTTTCCAACTGTTGAAACTACTTGGAGGGAGTATAAAAGCCCCTCATGTGCATGGCCTAAGGGAGGGAGAGAATTTATTGATATTATACTCTGTTGGTATTCCCTATCCAAGTCTGATTCCCCGTGCCTGCTGCACTTTCCCAGTTCATTACAGGAAACCCTTGCTTCCTTGAGATGCTCATTTCCTTATATGTCATCTCGTATGCACCAGTTT